>DWAN01000273.1:0-26299 GCA_018230445.1 Heliconius hewitsoni | reverse complement strand
TAAGACACTCCGTTCCTCACTTTCTGCCGAATTCTGGAGGCATTGCGTGTTGAATTGAGACAAAATATACATAATACAATTAATCTCCATTACCTCCGAACATACTGGTTCATCGAAAACCATTAAAAAGCTCATGTAAACCTTTTCTAATCATCATGAAGCTTAATAAAATCACGAAACGGATGTAAACTGTCTTAGATAGAATGCTCTAAAGATTTATATATATATAAATCTCGTAACACAAACAAAGTTGTTAACTGCTTGTAGCCTAACATTGATATAAACTAAACGCTTTGTGGCTACACATCTTCTAGATATAGATTATTGATAATATAATAGTGGACGTTTCAATGTTTATCTAAACCAAAAATTTGTACTAAAAATTTTTTTTTCTGTGTATTTGTATATGTTTTTTATATAAGTTTCGACTTCAGCAGGAAGGGCAGTGAAAACCTAGGAAACGTGTGTTAAGAGACTCCGTTCCCATTAAGACACTTTTGTTCCCCACTTTTCGCCGAATTCTGGTGACATTGCGTGTTGAATGATGGAACTCAACGCCACGCCTGCTTACCAGAGCGAAACCTGTGCCAAGGAAGGGTCTCAAGGATTATACATGAATCATTCACTTAAAAATAGTATTTTGTTTACGGTTGTCTATTTTCGTTTTACGTTTTGTCTTGGCTACGGTTATAACAGTTACTGTAACTAATATATATAAAACAATTGAATATATGCATATTACAATACAAGAGTTTAACATTTTACTACTTCATGATATATGTTAAAAATAGAAATCAGCAGTAAAGACAGAGAAAACCTAGTGTTAAGATTTACCAATCTTCCGCCTGAATCCGAGGCACTGCGTGTTGAGTGTCTGAAATCCGCGTCTTACTATATTCTGCCAGAGCGGAAAAATTAAAAATATTTCGCTCTCAAATGGGAATCAAACCCACAATATATATATAATAGACCTTGTGCTTATCATTTGATAAGATATTCTAAAAATATTGTATGAAGTTAAATTATAAAAAAATTTTATTATAAAATTTTAAGCAAATAACACTTTCAGCATTTCATGTAATGTAATGAAGTCTCGCCTTGAGTGTAGACGGGACGTAATTCTCAGAATTGCGCCTGGAGACACAAATTATGCTGACAGGATTTAAAGAATATATAAATATAATATATTTTTTAGATAGTATTTAGTACCTAATCAGGTACGCTTTCTTTTTTTTTGTGTCATCTAACACATAGGAGCGTCGGCAGAGGGAACCTACACTACGTTCTCCATTTTCCGCCGAACTCTGGAAGTATTACGTGTTGAGTGTCAGTACTCAGCGCCGCGCTTAGCCTCGTTACCAGAACGTATAAAGAATACAAAGATATTACTATAATATTAAATATTTACATTTCCTCGAGTGGGAATCGAACCCACAATCTGTCGCGCTTACAGTATATGCTTGTGTCCCTACGGTAAGACTGGCCCTATAATCATACTCACTCTAACGTCACTCACTAATTCACGTTAACGACAATCTAATCGACTTACTAACAAAAATGGTCACTGAACATTATATAGTTTACCGAACGTATGGTTTAGTGGTCAAAGCGCTTGGTCAGTTTCCAGGAGGCACGGGTTCCAGTCCCGCTACGTTCAAATTTTTATACGCTTTCTAAATAAGTATATTACTCATTTTTTATTATATGATACATTTTATTTGGTTCGTAACTAAATAAAATTATATCAATTTACTTTACCACGTAGACCAAGTCACAGGTATAGCTATTACACTCTATATTTTGAAAAGTTATTAATGAAACAAATTAGTAAGTATGATATATTTGTCGACAGGTATTTTGAAGACAAAATGTGAAGCGCGGTCATGGAAGAGGGGTGTGACAACTGCAGCTTGGAGCTGAACGCCAGCCTCTTAACTAATAACACGGGAAATGTCACTGTTATTAATAAATTTTATTTCTATCAGGTATGAATTTGTATTGTAGTTTGTAGAAGAAAAACGATGAATTTCTAGCTACTTCTAGTTACTTACTTAAAACCTTTACTCAAACCGAAAAAAGAAACGTTTCAGAACAATCTGCATAAGCCACCCCTAAAAAAAGGTATAAACTATATTCAAATAAATGAAATACTTTTACTCTCACAATAAATTTATTCTCCGTAAACATTTAAAAGTTGAAGCGTTCAAACACTTCGAGGAATTTAGAGGATCTCAAATACAGTAGGTTACTGCCAGCCCGTTGCGAAACTAAAATATGAGTCTAGACTTTCTATATTCTAATATAACGTTAATTGTAACATAGGACGACGTCATATTCATTAATGGGTTACTTGTTAACCTTCTGAAGATCTAATTTGACGGCAACTACATTGTAAAATGTTAATTATGGTATGAAATTGCTGTAATTTTGTAAAAATATATGAAATAATGCGTTAATTCAAAATGATAAGATTTTCTAACGAACATTACGAGGAGATGTTTAATAACGAGAAGCATTTTGAATGGAACGGATTCAAAGATTTCACTTTTAGTGAGAACTGAACCTAAAAACAAAGCCTAAAAAATACTTAACCACGGTGGTTTAATTCTAAAATATAACAATAAATACGTATTTGTTCTCTAAACATGCATTATTGTGTCAATCTTTTAAAAGCGGTCGATGTTGTCTCAGCGGTTAACAAAGAATTTTAATAACCTAGACCGTTAATGGGTTTCTGCTGTAAATTTAAAGTACGCCGCGTTTCGCATAATAAGAATCAACGGCTGTTATATGTGCCAGCTTGTGCTTGTACCAGCCTTTTAATGCACGAGAGTGTACATAAGTTTTTTAAAATGTATTTTCTTTTATTATGCTCTTGTAAAAACTGTTTTCGTTATATTAAAGTTAATTTTAAAAAAAGCAATATAATTTTTAAGCTGTGCAGATGCTGTTTAAGATTAAGTTTTATTAAACATTTTAAAATAATTATATGTGTGCATTTTTACAAGTTCTACGCTTGACTTTCTCCACTTTCTGCCGAATTCTGGAGGCATTTCGTGTTGAGTAACAGAACTCAATGCCGCGCTTTGCGACCAGAGGAAAGAAATAAATATTCCATCTCCTCGACTGGGGATTGAACCCATAACCAGTGGGTTTAACAGTCACACTTTGTGCCACTGCGCCACGACTGGCCTCCTCTATTTTAAACGTGGCCTCTTCTATGTAAAGTGGCACTCATGATAGTAATAGTTATATTACAGATATGTTAAATTATTTTATTTTTTACTCAGAATGTTCAGCTCGCGGTACTATGGCTGTTGCTGGTGGCGATCGTGGCCGGAAACACTACGGTGGTGCTGGCACTCTTCCTCACTAAAACAAGGAAAAGCCGGATGAGTTTCTTTATCATGCAACTTGCCATTGCAGGTACTAAAAAATATCTTTTATACATATTGTATAGTTTTAATTTTAATTTTATATTACTTTTTTATATTATTTTAAACCATTTTATAGTCGATAACGTGTAATAGTTATAATTCTTAATTTTATCTCAAAATTAATCGACTACGTTCCGTATTATACATATATATCGATTTTAAATGAAGAAGCTATTTTCGAAGATTTTTTTACAAACAAAACTAGAAGATATTTTATTGAATAAAATTATTTGGAGGCGCTACTAAAAAAGATCAAAATCAAAAACAATTATGCTCCACTTTTAGATGATTTCTATGATTTACGAGTATATGCACTATATTGTCGTTTTACATATCTCAACATGACAACCCCTTAAACAATAACAATAAAATTTGGCATCGCAAGTGCCAAATTGTGCTTATTTGTGTTCTTGGCATCAAAAAGACATAAGAAGTAACTTACTCCATAAAGTGATAATATAATAGAATATCTAAATGCATTATGCTTGTGTGAGGTGCGATGAATGTATCTTATAATAAAGAAATACGAGACGAAAGTAGTAATAATTTATTGTGAAATGTGACGTTAACTATATATAACGTTTTGTTATATGATCTATCATTTTTCTTCAGGCATGTGAAGAGAACACGGTGGTAAGACCTATTACAAAATTGACAGAGGGTACCAGAGCGTCAAGGCACTCCGCGTTTTACAAAGTTTATTTGATTTTTAAACACGCCGCTTTGAATAAAAACATTATATTTCCCATTTTTAGAGAAATTCTCGAGACATTGACTGTTGAGTGGTGGAGCTCAACGCCGCACTTTGCCATCGGATGGAAATCGAATCTACAACCATCCTACCCTCCTACAAACTTCCTTAGCCTTCTATTATTTGAATATACATGTATCATCAAACATTTTTGATTTCATTTTGTATTCAAGATTTGATCGTTAAAACGTTTCATATTCCCAAACATCAGATACACAAAGCAATAACAAATTCAATTTCCTTTTATGTATTTATTAAGCTTTGATACAATTTGTATTGAGTTTATTAATTTACTTGCTTGTTACAGATCTGTGGGTGGGTCTAATAAGCGTTTTACCCGATCTAATACAGCGTATAACGATTTCTTGGCTCGCTGGCTCGTTGGCGTGTAAATTGATGAAATATTTACAGGTATTTATGGGTTTAAGTTATTTATTTATTTTTCAGCATCACGCTGTATTTTGCATATAGCAACGTGGGCAAAGGAAAAAAATGTTAAGACATTCCATTCTCCATCTACCGCAAAAATTTTTTTGGGGGCTCCGTGTTGAGTGGCGAAAATCTATGCCACGCTTTTTTGCCTTGATGTCAGGGTGAAGAAATGAAAAGGTTGACAAATAATAATTCATTCCTCCGTGTGGGAATCGAATCCACTACTGTCGCTTCGCACGTCACACGCGTCTGTCCCTGCGCCTTATCGGCCCCAAGTATTTATTCAATATGATTTTATACATTTGTTTGCTTTAAACTTCGTTTATAAAAAAATTCTAATAATTACAGTCAATCTTTGTAACTTTGATTCGTTCGGGTTACATAGATAATGGACCTCGGGACCTCGAACAACTTCCTATAATTTTTCTGTATGATACAATACTATTGACTATTTTTATGCAATATGTTTATTTTAATTAATAAATGTAAATTTTGAAAATGAAAGAAAGAAACTTAACACTCAGTAGTAGGAAAACACTAATGTATATGAAGATAATGTTACTTTAGCACTATTAAAAAATATCAAACGTGCTAAATGAATTGCCGGCTGAAATTGGAAAAAATATTATGATATTGAATCTACGTTATATACCAATAAAATAAGTATAAAATAGCCTGGGCTCTACATAAATGATGACGGTTTTAATAGGAAAAAGATAATAAATACTCAATCAAGTTCTTACAATTTTTTGGTTAAACTATTTTCGCTTGCTAAGAAAATACCAAATACTGACTAACTCTCCATTTTTTTAATATAAGACACAACTGCTAATTTTAAGTGTAAAATATAGCTCGTATCTGTCAAAGTTACTCAGATTGACTGACATCACTTCTACAGACATCGTCATATTCTAAAGTTACAAATGCTGATAAAATTTCTAGAAAATCATTTGGATATATTGATTCAAATCACTTAGAAGAAGAATAACGCTTAAAATAAATATAATTTAGCACGACAATTAAAGCGCTAAGCCCAACAACAAAATTTCCATTTTTTTATTATAAAAAAATATCCTGCTAGAAGGAAAGCATTGATTAAAATATAATATAAATAAAAATTAAAAATTTAATTTAATTTTAATTAAAAATTTATTTATTCTACAGGGTGTAGTTACGTATTCTTCGACGTACGTATTAGTCGCACTAAGTGTGGACCGTTGCGACGCCATCACACATCCTATGAACTTTACTGGCAGCTGTAAGTAATGTGGTGTACTAACTTATTTAAATTTGATAAGATATTCTTGATTTATTTGGGTGTTTTTTTAAATACATCAAAGCGAATTTTAGTTTATTTATTTGAAGTGTGATTTTATTATTTTGATAAAAAGACGGCAAGGCAAAACTTTAATAACAAAACCACTTATACCAGGGTCAGCAGAAGGCATGGTATTATTATACTCTAATATCCACTGAACTCCAATTTACGAGACGTTGCGTGTCAATTGGCGAAACTCGTATGTCGCAATAAGAACTCACTCATTTTTATTATACCGAGTTCTGTATCGAATTTTACTGTAAATCCTTTATATGCTAAGAATATATACTTGAATTTAAAAGAAATATTGAAGTTCACTGAAAATATAATAAAATTAATAGTGAAATATCTAGCTATCACATTCATACAAAATTTACATTTTCTTACGTTTCCAGGGCGTAGAGCGCGCGCTCTTATAATCGGTGCGTGGTTTTTAAGCTTTCTCTTTTGCGTACCGATGTTATTTTTGTTTGATGAAGCCGATATAGAAGGTTAGTTGCATTTTACTTATAACAAGTCAAAATAAATTTTAAAATAATTAACAAGTATATTTGCTCGAATCATGGTAAAAAAATACTCTCAATTTAGTCAATTTTCAAAGAAATAAGTTAAATGTAAACTCAATTCATCCATTTGGGTGCTACGATGCTACAGATAGACAGTCAGATACACATATACACAACAACAAAACAATATACAATATTATACAATGATGTTTAGTATTTCAACATACTATATAAAATGATGATGAGACGTATGTATGTCTAATCAAAATCAAGTTTAATTTTTATTTTATCATATTTAACAATTAGAATCACAAGATATTAGGTAGCTACTTACAATATAATAATAAGTTTGGTTACTAACTTTAGTCATCTTTTCTCAGGAACTCTTCAATGCTGGTCCAGTATCAATCAAACCCAGTGGAGGATATGGATGACAAGTGTTTTTCTGTCATTGTTCGTAGCACCCGCTCTGACTATTTCAGCTTGCTACGGCGTCATCGTGGTGACGATACGGCAGAAAAGCCGTAGAGTATTGGGGAAGAGAGCAGCGGCCACGAGACAATGTAATTATATATTTTTTACATTATAAATTTCGTCTGTATTGGCGCTAGTAGGTTCAAATTCACTCAGGGGAATGCGGCGTTAAGTTTCGCCATTCTACACGCAATGTCTTGAAAATTAGCCAGAAAGGAGGTAATTGAGTTTCTTGGTTTCCTTTGGTATACGCGGGACATATTTTGCAGGAAAGGCACATGGACGATACACAAATCCTTTACTCCTTTATCTATTTTCTTGCGAAATGCATTCGTTGTGATTATCAAAAGATAACTCTGCGCTTTATATGCTAGACTGGAGAAAATATTTTTCATGTTATTATATTTTTAATATGATTACATCCCCCACAGTTATTTGTTAATCAACTATGGCTATTTTTAGGGTTCCGTAGCCAATTAGCGAAAAGCGGAACCCTTATAAATTTGTCATGTCTGTCTGTATGTCCGTTCGTCCGTATGTATGCATACACTCGGAAACTTAAGTTTGTTACCCTCATAAATTGTATTTCTCATTGATCAAAAATCTTGAAATTCTGAAATAATTCTGAAATTGATATGGAACCTTCGGTGTGCGAGTCCGACTCTCACTTGACCGATTTTTTTTAACTGCCTACTTATAGGTGCATAAAATGGATAGACGACGCAAGTTTACAAGTCAATAAATAAGTCGTCAAAATCTTTTATTGCTTTTAAGGCTATTCTTGTTATCCATATTATATCTTTATAGAGCTTAATTAACGGTAGCAAATTTAAAAGTTTATGAAGTAATTTAATACTGTTTTATTAATATCTTGCTATTAGTTACATATGATGTGTGAAGTTTACCATAATTTATGAGTATATCAAAATAATTTTATGAAACACTGCGTAGGAGTTCCTTTTTTGTGCTTTTCGCTGTGAAATCCTCGTGTCAAGAGTTTAAAATGTTAATTAGTGTGCTATTTCTTATAAAAACCAGGAAACGAAAAAATCCTTCAGTGGAATTTGAACTAATTATCATCGCATTTACAGACATACCACTGCGTCACAGTGGTGTTCATTTACATTGAAATATTACTTAAGTTACAATATTTCCTTTTTTTAGCTTCATGCTGTATCCCGCACATAGCAGGGTAGTCAGAAGGAATCTAGAGTTAAGAAATGTCTTCAAGGGAACACATTTTCCCCCAAATTGCGAAGGCATTGTATATTTAATGACAGAACTCAACGTCGCACTTTGCCTCGCCGTCAGCGCAAAGTGGGAATTAAATCCACAATCTGTAGCGTTGACAGTCACACACGTTTTGCGCCTACGCTAATACTGACCTCGTATCAATATCACAGTTCTTATATTAAAAAAAAAAACATGCTATTCATTTTAAAGTAAATACAAATTGGATTTTCATTCAAATTAGTTTCAGACCTTTCTTTATTTCATTTCATTTCGTTACTGTTTGGCTTCGGATCCCTATCCCAGTTTACTTAGGATATTAGATTAAATGTTTCAAATTTAAGAATATAAAATATATAAACTTAAAAAATATCGCTTACTTAACATTTAATATTAATTTACTGCTACTTCTATGAAACATAAAAAAAAATGTTAGTACTTTCGAAACCAATTTTATTTTAAGTTGTTATATAGAAATAATAATTATATTTAAATATAAATATTTGAGAAGCTAGATTGCAGATTTGGTTTTGAACCGTCCAAGTGGTTAGAGCACTAAGCCATACGTTCTCATCATGCTACGTCGAAATCTTATACGCTTTTTCCAACCTATTTATGATGTTAACATCTATGTAGGGAAATCTTTACAAAATTTCACTAGTCAAAGAGCTACTTAGAATATTCATTTGGCAAGAGAGAATGCTATTTATTAAATATATCAGTCAGTGATGAGAGTCTAGTAAAATTATTTGAAAATTATGAAGAGTGTGTGGTAATGGGAGAAAGAGGCAGAGCCAGACCTCGGACGACCTTCGAGAAAACAGTATCGATGATACTGGAGAAAGCTCGCGTTAAAAGCATGAGGACTCCAGACAAATGTATGAAAAAAATGATAACAATTTGGTGCTGTGTTGTTTCTAGCTACCCTCAAAAAAAATTATATACTAACATTGCTTATATGGCTATAGCTAGATGTGCTTCTTTGTCCTTAAAATAAATGGAAAGAAAAAAGGTTGACTTTAATCCTTAAATTTTAATTTTATTACCTAATTATTTTAAAAACTACCTAATTTATACAGATAGTGACGACTTGGACAGCCGCCGCGCGAGCAGCCGCGGAATTATACCGAAAGCAAAAATTAAAACTGTCAAGATGACGTTTGTTATTGTATTTGGTGAGTAGATATTTTTTTTTTTATATTGTTAAGTTTTTTCCCGCCTAAATCGTACATTAAGTGATACCTTAATCAATAATGGATGGATGGTTATATATTTGTGTCAAATTTTACTAACATTCTTTAAGTGATAGTCTCCATACTAAGGAAAAAAAAATTCTAGAAAAAAATTAAAATATTGATCCGGCACCTTTTGGAAGTCAAACAAGCACTCTGAACAGTAATGAGCCATACGTTCTCATCAAGCTATATCGAAATTCATACAAGTTCCTTATCACTTGTATTTGTAGTAAGTTTTTTACAACTATGCGCTATTTACAGACTGTTGTAAAAGGCAATTATCATTTGGTAGAGGATACTATTCATTACAGTTTTAACCATTTTAAAAGTATTATTCCACACTTAAAAAGAAAAATATTTTTTTAGATTTAAACTAAAATTGACTTGTATCTGAAGTCGCTCTAACTATTAAATGCAATTTAAACAAAAGATAAAAAGTAAAAAATAAAACTAAAACTAAAAGTCAGCACAGCTGCACGTTTGGCCGTACTCAAGCAGTATTGGTACCGATGCTCTTATACGGCAGAAAAACGTAGGTATTACAAAGGAAGACTGAAAGAAACATTAATGCTATGCAGATGCAATCTATTCGTAGGATATGCGGAGTTAACTTAGTTGATCGAATCCTCAATAAAGAGGTACACAGAATGGCAGATACTAGTGAAGATATCACGGTGAGAAAGAAGAAGGTGCTCATCTGGCTTGGGCACGTCTAACGAATGATGATGAGAGAATGGCAAAAAAGATTTATGACAGATAAGTGAATGGTAAGAGGGATAGGGAGAGACCGCGGTTGACCTTCGCAAACACAGTATTAAAGATACTGGGGGAAGGTAACGTAAAAAGCATGAGGAGTGCCCATGTATGAAGAGGTTGATTACAGTGGACGAGGCGAAAGAAGTATACAGAGACCGTAGCATTTGGTGCTTTGTTCTCTCTCCGGTCGGATACGCGTAAAGTAAAAAATAAATTATTTTTTACAAAACACTATATATCTAGATACATAATAAAAAAATATAGAAACCTACATAATATATATATATATATATATATATATATATATATATATATATTCCTAAATAATAAGTCAATAATTCAATAACACCAAATGTCACATAAACTTTTCAAAGTAAAGAAATGAAAGAAAATATATGTTACGACACAACACGATATAAATTGCCTCTATACGATGTTTTGTAAACATTAAGAAAGGCGATGTTTGATGCCGACATGTCCAATGTATTGGCCTAAATATGTAAGAAACTTATATTATGGTGAAAATAAAAACGGATGGTTTAATGGGACGATTACGATTATAATAAATATATATATTTTGGGCTATTTGTTGTTGGTTCATACTAAGTCCGGAAAATTTTCGCTTATTCCCATTAGTTTTACCCAGGCGTAGTACTACTGGAAACTTTCTTCTCAGAAGGCTTGCTAGTATGATTACTGGGAATTTTCTTGTTTTTTTTTTATCTCTGCAGATTTACCAGTAACATGAAGACCTAATTCTTATAAAAAAATATTTGTTGTTCCTCAATATAGGCTTACGCTTTAACGTGGACTTTTGCCACCCAATGCGCATTATCATTAAAATAAGTAAAACGTGAATGTGGTTAATTCTTATAGGTTAACTGGTCTATGAGAGTTCCATATTATAAGTTCCTAAACCTCGAGGTTAATATGTAAATGAATAATAATACTCCAAATTCTTAAAGTTTAGCTGGTCTATGAGAATTCTACATTAGATGGCCATCGAGATAAATAAGTCAATCAATAATACTCATCAGACTGAACAATTTTTATTAAGGAACCATAACTTCAAATTTAGTACTTTAGCTGTACATAAGGGCTCCACATTATATATTCCTGATCTTAGTTTCTCATATATGAACAAAAAAATAGACACATACTACAGCGGCTCGCATCCACTTAACCTTATGGAACCGTTTTTTTTAAATACTTACCTAACCAAAATTTTTGGACCATTTCGTAAATTTTCGTATTTTAATTAATCAACGACGTCTTTGACAGTTAACAAATTCAAGGTTCATTGATTCATTACGAACATATTATTCCACAAATTTCAGATATTTATTTATTTTATACTAAGCAAAAAGTAAAGCTTCCATACTCCCTCAGTGGCACGCACGCTTCCTTGACATATTGTGCCTGAATAAACACGATAATCGTAGATCAAGAACATATCCTTTAAAGAAATAATACAGATATTTTTAACATTTTGAAAGCGTTATTGCATACACACATTTAGGAAAAGAGAACGCTAAAATTTTAATAAAATTGAAAGAAACGGTTCAAGACGATTGGATTCCAAGAGGTATGGGTACAAATCTAGTTAAATACAGTTTTTTTACTTAAACAAGAAAGATTATGAATATAAAAAAAAAATGATATCACACATTGCATTTTTAAAATCAGACGACAGACGACCGTCGTTTACTTATTAAGAAAACGTATGAAAAAATTAACGTAGCGGGATTTGAACCCGCACCTCTCTGAAAACCGTTCAACCGCTCTGACCAAAAAGGCCATACACTCTCATTGAGCTACTTCGAAATTCTTATACGCTTGTTACAAGTTATTTATGTTGTAACTATTTTTCTTTCCTAATTGTGGAATAACACTTTAAAAATGTTAAAAACAATTTACAAATTGACAATTAAAATATTAAATAAAATCTTTATAAAAATTTTAAAATATTTTCTACACAAAATAGATAAATAGATTAAATATTAAAGTAAAGATTCATATAGTAATTTGATTTTTATGTCAAAACCAAAGCTCTTAAAGTTAGTTTAAAAACATGCGACAAGAAGACCGTAAAACGACTATAAAATAAAAACCTTTTATGACTCTGTCCATTACTTTTAAGTGGACAAAATTGCTATTCTTAAAGCTCCCATGTTCATGTATGAATATTTTTATAAATTATTTTATTATTAATTATACTGGAGTCGTGAGTTATTAACCTCGAATATTATCAGAATCTCTTTTTATCTAATATACTCTATTAACGTAATTTTTGATCGTTTAGTTTTTCTTTTTATTATATTAATAATAAATTTACAAACTATTACAATTAAAACTTTTAAAAATTGCGTGTCAATACTAAATTATAGTAAAATAATTCAGTTTTAATGTAAAATGTGTGTAGTGATAACAACATACTTTAAGAAAACAAAAATCGATAGTTTTTTTTATTTATCTTTTAATCACTTAAACTTATGTTTTATTTTCTTTAAGTTTTCAATTTCATTTAATATATTCTTCGCCCACTTTTAATTTTCTTACATAGGCTTTCCACTGCAAATCGTCACGTCTCATATATGCTCATAGGTGAGTGGAATTTTATAAATTTACAATTTGAATCGTGACTCGACTCTGTGCAGTAATATAAGAAATATCTAAAGTTACCTCTGCGTCGTTATTGCTTAGCGCGGTGCGCCGATATAATTTCCATATCTTATACGTAACAAGTGATTTTCGATTAAACGAACTTTAAGAGCTTTTAAATTCTTTGAATAAGTAAATCTATTAAACTTTTTGGTGTGCTTACGATAAAATATTTTTATTTTCTTTTTTCGTATACGCTCAAGGTCTTATTTAGCTGAGAGTAAAATCGATCGTCTTATATTATACTGTTAGAATATATTGAATGAATTTCAATTTCCCACTATAAATGAGACGGTTGTAGGTTCGATTTCCAATCGGAGAGTTTTTTAAATTTTTTTATTCTGGTAACAAGGCGATGGCGTTAAGTTCCGCCACTCAAGTATTTTAACACTATTCTCTCTGTCCATCCTTCTACATGCGAAATACAAAATAAAATATTTCTGCATAATTTCATTTAAATTCAGTAGTATTTGCTTGAAACCGCATCCACCCAAACAAAATTTCACATTTTAAACCTGTTCCTATAAAATGTGAAAGTATAAATTACAAAATTTTAACAATTTTTTTAACAGTTTCATTCTTTTCAGTATTCGTCCTCTGCTGGTCTCCATATATGATCTTCGATCTATTGCAAGTTTACGGCTACGTTCCAGACACCCAGGCGAATATTGCAATAGCCTCCCTCATTCAAAGCCTAGCGCCTTTAAACTCAGCGGCGAATCCTGTCATTTACTTCATATTTTCTAATAGAATTTTTGTCACTTTAAGGTAAGTCATGTATTTGCACCGTAAGCGCGGCTTTGATTTTGAGTTCGATTCCCGAGTCGTATTCGGGGAAATAAGTTATGTAATAATTACATTTCCTCTTTCTAGTAACAAAATTCTGTCTACCCTTCTAAATATGGGGCACAAAGTAAAGCTAAATAAAAAAAAATGTTTCGTCTATATACCGCATATAAGAAAGTTGACAGGGGGTTTATGTGTTTAAATGCCATGATAATCTTAGTTCACTCATATCTTGTTTATTAATAAAACGTACCAAGATATTTAAAGGTATATAAAAAAGAAAGATAAATATAAAACAGAAATATAAGTCCAATTTAAACCTTAATATAACAACTAGTATTCCCAAAAATAAAATCATAAATACACATAAAATGAAATATAGCTTACTATAATACTATGGTAGCGTGCAAAACTGTCGGTAATCATATCCCAGCAGGCACTATTTTGACATGGTAACAAGAATTATAGGTACTTAATGAATAACTAAATAAAATAGGGTTTTATTGAGCAGTGTTAGCCCTAAAGAGGGTTAAACCAGAACTAAATTAGTCTTAATATTTGATTTTATGATATATAATACATAAATATTTTGTAATCTAGACACACGGCAGTGTGTCCGCCAAGTTCGTTTGATTTTGTGATATATAATACATAAATATTTTGTAAACAATATTAATATTAGAAATTTTAGGTCTTTATTTTTTGTTATGGATATAAACCTAACTTATATGATCTTTTAATAATTAATACATAAAAAAATACATGTATATAAATTTTACTCATATGTGAAATTCTTCTGTTACTATTTTTATTTATATTGAGCGCAAAAAGCTAAAATTTATTACACAGGTCCTTCGGGAAGTGAAAATTTGAATTTGACAACTAAAACCTACTCGTCATCGAAGCCCATCCCAACTCAATAATATATGTTTCGATCAAAACTTTTTTTGTAATACATAGTACAATGTGGATTTTATGCCTCACAAAATCTAAGAATATGTTTCACTAAGCTGTATCTAAAGATAACTAGCCCCAGCTACTTTTATAGTAGAAATTTTTTTGCATATTAACTTTATGACGCTGAAAAGAGAAATGTGAATTTGGTTCTCATAAAAGCTACAAGACGTTGTTCGTAAGCGTAAAGTAATAAAATTTTACTACTACCATTGTTCGATTGATCTAGTTACTTGGGATTCATGTTAATAAACCGGAACACGTAGTATATATGTATAAAAGAAAGTGAACCAACGAATTTTATATACTATTATGATAATATGTTTTTTTTGAGGTTTTCTTCATGTGTTAGTTACGTGAAAGTAAAACAATCTAAGCAACAAAATGATTTTGTAAAATATATATGTATAAAATGAAAAAAAAATAATATTAAATTTAGCCATCATGAAAAATCCAATATAATTATGCACTATTAAATTAAAACACCTTAATGGCGAGTAAAGGATGTTTTAATCTAATATTAGTTATCATATCATGCATAAAACTAAAGCTACAAGTATTTATTGCAAGTATAAATTATGAAATGGTAGTTCAGTATCTTAGTCGTTAATAAACAAACCAATTAACCGACCGCATCGCTATATATCTTGCTGGGGTCCTCTTAATTACTATTCTTCGCCGTCTAAGACGCTAAAGTTACACTCTCTTGGTATTGATTATGAGTTATGAGGAATGTGTTATCTGCATACAATGATCGTGAGTTTGAATCCAATTTGAGGCAACTTTTGCGTATATACAACTCTTTTTTGGATAATATATGATTTATATACAATATTAACATTCCTATCTGAAAAAAATAAAGTGAATTTGAAAATAATGTTAAAGTACTATATGGTCTTTTAATATTATATTTTCTATGTAAATCTGCCAAAGATCGAATGTATGTATGTCTTGTACTTAGTTAATAAGTAGACCAAAACACAATATAAGTGATAGCTATTCCTAGTTTTATTTAGGCTTCAAAAGAATTAGATAAGCTATATACTATAACTATATAAGAAAAATGTTGTAATTGTAATCTTTCCTACACACGGTTCAAATTGGACTAAGAAGGTCTTTTCGTTAAAAAATACCTTATTTTATCCCAAGTTTACATTGAAGTCTTTATGACCTAAAAGTTGTAAAAATTTATAACAGAATTTGTGTTACTCTAGAGATGCTGCCTTTAAAATATGATGCCGATATTGTCAAGTTGTAAAGTGGAGCGAAAATATCATTTAAAATGCCATAAAATAAGTTTAATATAGTAAAACGAAACTATAAAGCAAAAGGCTAGTTTCAAATTTTATAGAAAAAGCCATTTCAGATATTAAAATTTTTGCAACTTAATCTTTTAAGTTGTTTTCCTGGCAACTATGTATCATAATTTATTTGTTAGAAAGCTATCGTAAGATTAGATTGGATCACAGTATAACTCGTCGTCGTAGTCGTACACAGTTTAAATCCTGCTAACATGACTGTAAAAGTGATATGTTGTGGGTTCGATTCCCACAAGAGGACATGAAATGTTTAATGTTTTCATTTCATTTCTTTGTCATACCAGATGGTAACGTGGCGAAGCACGGCGTGAAGTTCCGCCACTCATCGCGCAATGCCTTTAAAATTCAGCGTAGCTCTGAAATAGAAATGTCTTAATGAGAACTAATAACGGTCTCTTAATTCCCCCAGGTTCCCCTTGTCTATCCTGCTTTGTGTAGAATAGAGCGTGAAGTTAAAAAAAATCTTGTTTTTCATTACTTTAAAGAAAAAAAAATACGTAATTGAAATTTAAAAATGATTTACATAAAACGCTTAGCGTGCCCAAAAGCCATAACGCGCTTCAAGATATTAAATTGTTACTTTATAAAGACGCAAATTGATTTACTTTGGGTTTTTTCAGAACAAAAAATACATATTTTCAACCTTATGGCGGGCTGTAGGCATTTGTCTCATAAAATATATGTGGTGTAATATGAAATTTGTAGGCAACGTGGGTAGAGTAAATAATAATATGATAATTTGTAGATATGAATAAGATATATTTACTTTATATTAATTGGGAAATTCCTTATTGTTAGCACGTATAGGAACTGGCCAGTGCTTATACAAGCGAAATATTTGTAAAATTTTAAAATAGAATTTTATACAAATAATATTAATAACTAGGAATAGATTTATTAATTAACCAATTCCCGGGTAAGCTTCAGTGAGAATGTAAGAAAAGATGGACGTTACAAAAAAAATTCAAACTAATTACTATTTGGGTGACTTTGGCAGATTTTCATAGAATACATTTTTTTTTATATTATCTTTATTTTTTTTTTCAAAAATATTTTACTTTCTCTCTCTCTCTCTCTTTCTCAGCTTTACGCTGTAATCTGCACAAAGCTGGGTAGGAAGATATTCCAATTCAAAATAAGACACCTTCTTTTCCCACATTCTCATTACCAAAGCGTTACCAGAGTGGGAATCGAACCCACAGCCGTCCTGTTTACAATCATACGCTTGAGGTCTTTCACTGCGACAGTCTCAAAATCATTTTTTATTTATAAATCGTAACATATTGTTATTAAGGTTAAACGCAATATAAAAAAGTCGTTCTACGAATTAATTGTGCGAAATCTATGCAGAACACCACTGTTAAGAATATTGGCGAATTATACATTGACAAAACAAAACAATAAGATTTTAGATTTTCACGATTTTTACACATTTTAAATTAAATTCTTTAACTGGTTTCCGATATTTGCAGTGATCCATAGTCAGAAGGATCTCATTGGGTATCGGGTTTCCAAAAATGTATAAAAGTAAATAAGTATAAAAAAAAGTAGATATACAAATATAAATGTCATGTCGTTTTGTTTAAGCATATAAATGTTGCGCATAGAAACAGCAAAAAAATAAAATTTTATAGAATATTAATTACAACGTGGCGTAGGGGCACTAGCGTGTGAGTGTAAACGTGACAGGTTATGATTGTAATTACCTCGCTCACTGAGTTCCGCAACTCAACACGAAGTATCTTAACACTAGGTTCTCTCTGCTTACCCTGGTATGTCCAGGATAGAGTGTGAAGCCGTTAAACTTTATATACCATATTAATATATTTATTCAGCTTCACGCTGCATCCCGTACTCAGCAGGGTAGACAGAAGGAACCTAGTGTTAAGACATTCCGTTCCCCACTTCTGGAGGCATTGCGTGTTGAGTGGCGGAACTCAACGCCGCGCCTTGTCTCGACACCAGAGCGAAGAAATAGTATAAATTTAAATAAATATTTCACATCCTCAAGAGGCGTCGCGTTCAGTCACACTTTATACCCCTGCGCCATGACTGGCGTAATATAATGCGCCTGCACACTGCGCCATGACTGGCAACATATTAATAAAGTGTTTTCTCAGGAACATTCCACCATACAAATGGCTCTGGTGCTGGATGAAGACGGATTCGCACGTCAATGAGTCGAGAGCTCACACAGAGCTCTTAACGTCATCTCATAGACGGACTCGACACGAACTTACTATTAGGGTAAGTTTAAATACTTAAACCGTACAAACCGTAGAAGCATTCAACACTCCATTCTTTCTGGCTGAAATTAAAAGAAATATAAAAAAGATACTTAAACTACTACTACTAGGAAACTATTATAAAGCTTTGCAGAATGTTTGGTACCACTGGTTCGAATTGCACCTGCGGCTGCGGTTAGAGACCACGTGGGCGAATCGATACAAAGCGAAGAATTTTAATTATTCAAATATGCCTTAAACCTTATTTGCCTAAAAAATACATAATTAGTAATTTTCAGAAAAAATTTAAACCATTAATTAATGTGAATTAATGACTTATTTTTTTTTTACTATTTTGGAAAACTATCTCCTAATAATGACAAATACTTTAAAAGCAAATTTAAACGAAATGACAGGACCTGAGTTTATTTTAACCACATGCAATAAGAAACTCGCGTTAAAACCCATTTTTACCGTAGTATGCCAGAAAGTCTCATATATTCTAATTTTCTATTACTACCACCATAATTTTGAAAGAATAACGTTTCACTCTGATACAACATTCTAACGACGGCCTAAAGATACTTTACTTATTCAAAATTAGCTTCTCCGTTCATAATACTCTTTTCCCCAGCGACCATAAAATCTTGGTGAAATGCCAGGATGAGACCCAAATTACAAACCTTAATGAATATTTACAATCCTAATTTTATATTCATAGTCTTTTTCATTATGTTATCATCACTATTATTATGGCCGACGTAACATTGACGTCTTCTGAACCAACCTCCTTAATAAGCGCTTAAGCTATTTTTAGTGAAGCTGTAAATATATTTATTTCCATTTTATTATCTATATTAACATCAGTTAATATAACAACTTGTCTGTCGCAAAATTTTGTTCGATCTTTTAAATATATATTTATTTGCCTTTCTTTTTATATCATTTTAAATTACTTTTTAGTATGTGTAAGAGAACAAAATATTGTGGTAATGCTGTGTAAGATAACAATTGTTTTAGCCATATATGTATATATTTAATAATTTCGTTTTTTATGTTACAATTGATGTAATAGAGTATAGATTATGATGATCCAATTTTTGAGAAATTGCCTAGGCGTAATAAAAATAATTTAAATATAATAATTTTCCCAAGTTGGGACTGAATCCACGTCCATCGCAGTTATAATCTAGCACTGACCTGCAGCGCCGTTTCGGCCCGACTAAAATATTTTACTATAGCCCTCGACAATGTTAGTTAATTGTCTTTATTTATTAATTATTTTTAAATATTTCATTTCCGAACCTTTATTAGGCATCGCTTTTAATCTTTAGTACTGTCGAGGCAGTTCAAACAATAGATGACCCTTATCACTAAATTGGGCTCTAAACGTCAAGCCAGATATTACAAGCATCATAGACCTATAGAATTAAATTCCCAATAATATTCCATTACTTAGTTTCTATAATTTTACTTTAAGATTTTTAAATTTTAATAATATCGGATAGCCTTAATTAGGTCTAGGATAGATTTCAATCGGATCCCATAATCAGAACCTAAATAAACTTTCATCAAACTAGAATCACAACAAAAAAAGAATCATCGAAATCGGTTGGGTTGATATTGTTCGTTCATTTGTGCCGCACATACTTAATGCAATATTGGGACCATACGGAAAGTTCTAAGCTTCCAAATAAAAAAAGAATCATCAAAATCGGTTCACCCAGTCATAAGTTCTGAGGTAACAAACATAAAAATTACAGAAGTCGGTTAAAAATATTTATGGTGACAACTTTATAAGCAATTTATTTTATGACCCCATTTTTTCTTTTAAGATTCCCTTAATGAAATTAATTTCTGACTATCTACCTTATATGGAACTTAGTGGACAATAGAACTTATCGAAAGAACCGCGCTTATTAAATTCGATTCGCTGATTATTAATTGGTTATCAATTAATAAAACTAATATTTATGTAGGTCAAAGGTACATAAAAATATGTATATCTAAGTTTTATAAAAATTCACAGGTTAAAAACGATAGTATGAAAAATCAAAAGCAGCGTCTACACCAATGCAACAGCTCGAGGAAAGTACGACTTCATCTCCCCGAAAATAATTTACAAACCAACAATAACTGCCACCCACAAACACCAGGACGACCCGCCGATACGTTTTTGTAAAAAAAATCTCAATATTACTTTAATTCATTATTTACTTAAATATTTTTTTTTGTCAGTAATAGAAATTTAAATTATGGTTAAAACAGTTTTTTTTAAATATACGTAGGTTGAACTTTTTGTTTTACTACAGAATACTATTGAATATCGATCTTTTCTTAATATTTTTTATGTCGTCTTGTTAAGAGTTCTAAATCCAAAAGTCTACTTGCTTAAGATAAATTTCTATCTTAACGCCCAATTGCTCTGGAATTGTGTGTTGAATGGCGGAACTGAAATAAAAATAATTCAAACATCATCATTCCCCTAAGTTGGAATTGAATCAAAAACCATCGCATTTATAAGCGGACGCTGTACTACTGCGCCACGATTCGCAAATGCCACAAATATTTGTGATTTTTGTTTTGTTACAATAGAAAAATTTATTTGATCATGTAAAATAGTGTCATTTTATTTTATTACTACTAATAAGAATAATTGAGTATACAATTTTATAATAAAAATAAGATTTAAAGATAAGAATAATAAATATTATCAATGTGAGTGTTCATAGTATTTAAATGTTGTCATTTCGTGTAAAATATTCGTTGTAGTGTATTAAGCTATTTTTACTAGTTTTTTTGATGTAAATTGAAGGTTAAAGTCAAGTATCAAATTATATTAACATATTTAATGTGTTTTTAGGGTTCCGTAACTTTTAGGGAACAAAGGAACCCTTATTATATCACTTTGTTTTACGTCCGTCTGTTTGTTTGTTTGTCTGCCTGTCTGTCAAGAGCCTTTATCTCAGGAATGTTTGGATATATCGAGGTGGACTTCAAACCGTATAATCAAATCTATGGCTCCATGATTTCCTGAAAAAAAAGGTATTACTGTGTGCTCTGGCGCAGCTAAGCTTGAATTTGAGAAAAAGCTCCAGACTTCCAATTTTTGTAAGGAACTCTTGGTGGGCGAGCCCGACTCGCGCTTGTCTGGTTTCTTTTAAATTACGAATGTATGATCCCTGTCTAAAATAATGGCGACAATTGTAAAAGAGATAAAAGAACGTGAAGTCTACAATTATAATCATTTATAATAAAATATATATATTTTCTCCCATTAAAGTCATTTCTTCAGTCCTTAAAGCAGCCATTTATTTCAAATATTTTGATACATTCGATGTTGTATAGATGTTAGATATAAGATGTAGGTAAGATATGAAAAAAATACTGTAAGCAAAGATACAGGGAGTAATGAAAAATAGTAATAAATTTGTTTGTGTTTTTTTGACATATATTGTTTGTTATATAAATTAATCGATCTCATTAACCAAATTAGTTAATAAATACTCGTATTTCTTTGTTAAAATTTATGTATTTCCTTTTTTTTCGGTTTTACGCTGCGTTCCGCATACTCGTATAGTAGGGTGGGGAACTTAGTGTTAAGACACTCCGTTCCACACTTTTTGCCCAATTTTCGAGGCGTTGCGTGCTGATTGGTGGATTTCAACGCCGCGCTTCGCCTTATTACCATCACAATAATTCAGTAATGTTTAATAATAATTTATTCCTCGGTGGGGTTCGAAATCACGACCTTCGCGTTTGCAGTCACTCGCTTGTGCCCCTGCGCCACGACAGTTTCAATATGTATTTTTTTAAATGATTGTGTATATTTAATAAAATAAAAACTACTGAAAAATACAGTAAATTCAAGTTTGAGTATTTTTAAACTGACATTAAATTTTTACAGCTTTACCGCTTTTGCCTCAATCACAACGAAGAAATGAAAATATAAATAAATATTTAATTTCCTCGAGTGGGGTCGAACCCACAACCAATCAAATTCACAGTCACACTTTGTGCCCCTACGCCACGATTGGTCTAGCCTTTTTTTATTTAACAAAGTCGATTCGATTTTATTTTAAAAACATCGATATTTGTAATATCGATTTTGATTTTAGTTATTTCTTTTGTGATGTTCAATTTGCTTGCTGGGTAAGGACAACTAAGTGACGCATTATATTGGATAGTGAAACTAATATCTCTTCTTCTTAAATTATTATAAAAGTATATGTATAAATTATTGTACTTTTTTTTAAAAAAAATTCATATAAAATATTAATATATGCAAAAAGTATATGATAATAAAACGAAATGTGCTGGTCAAAAAACGAAGTGGAGTCAAACTCTAGTCATTATGCATAATAATAATATATTCTCATAAATGTTAAATTTATTAATTACCGTTTACTAATGTAAATTTATTTTATACTGTAGATTAATAAATAAATGTATAAACATTTTAATAAAATTGTTTTATTTCATACACTTACTTAAACGTCTTAAGTTTTATGTATTTAAGATTTGTCTGATATTTGTATTTCTCATTTAACAACAATAGTCATCGGTCAAGGTCTTTTATAACGCAATTTGAATTATTTTTTTACAAAAAGCTTGTGTGAATTCTTCTTTAAGCAAAATATAATATATAACTAACTGTGATTTTCAGTTTCACGCAGTATCCCGCACACATCAGGATAGGCAGACGTAACCTAGTATTAAGACACTTCCCATTTTTGCGCCAAATTCTGAAGATATTGGTGTTGTGTGGCGGAACTCAATGCCGCGCTTTACCTCTACACACAATAAAATTAAACTACAAAATATTTAATTTCCTCGAGTGAGAATTGAATACGCACCCGTTTCGTCTACAACCCTAGGTTTTTTTTTAATTTTTTTAAGCCGTTTAAAAATATATTTTTTTATGAAACGTAGCTTAAGTAACATTTTTCAAAAAGAACTGAGACACCAAAGTAAGTTAATGACAACATTCATTCATTATTCGCTTTCAAAGAGATCATGTATCGCGCCATTTAGCAGAAACTACATACTTCACAAGGTATAAGTGAGCTCTGAATCGAGCCTAATGGTGATGAAATATATGAACATATTATAGTATAGAATTATTTGTCTCAAATAATATAACATTTGATTTTAAAAAAATTTTTTTATAAAATTCAAATTTTTATTCATTACTTCAACTCATCAATTACATGGTGAAATGGTTTATGACTTCACGTTGTATTCCATAAAAACCAAGGCAGAAAGGCATCTTAGTGTCAAGAAAGTCCCTTCTCCGCTTTACGCCTTACTGTCAAGATAATACGTATTGAGCCGGATTTGCACGACACATCTTCATCTTGTTACTAGAGCATGAAAAGTAAAATAAATATATCACTCCACTGAATGACAATCGAACCCAAAACCGTCACGTTCAGACGCTGCGCCACTACGTAACGACGACCTCAAATATAGGTACAGTATATACATACACAGTATAGATTATCTCTAACTTATGTTAGAAACCGAAATCCTAGAACTACATTGGTAATGCGGTGTAAGACAGAGAAAAATCAATGTCAGTACACTTTCCGCACGGCCATTGAAACCGAAAATAGGAAAGCCAATCTAATGGAACAAAGGGAATAAGCGAATTCGTACGATTCCTTATCACTATTGGTTACGTAGTGACCAATGTATTGCGCAGTTACCAGCTATTCAAGCTGGGGCAATTTTCTTTGATGTACGTACGTACGTTGGGTAAGATACGCAATTACTATGTATGGACAATTAACATATTGAAAAAAAATTGATTATAAATGGATTCGTAATTACCTTCGTGTTCTAGTATGAAGGTTTCTTATAGTGTACGATAAAAATAAGTTTAAAGTTTAATAATATATTTGATTGCCTCACGCTTTAATCCATATTTAGCAGTATTGAATCACACTTCAAACTCTAGAATCTAGACTCTGCATTTTTCAGTAGCGGTAACTTAACGCCGCATTTTGTCTACTATACCGGGGAATTAATTCCCCTGGGTAAAGATCGTTTCTACAATCATCGCAGTTGCTGTTAGACGCTGTTCCGTCCTGTTCCTGTTAGATCGATAAATCAAATAAAGCAAATAATGTCATATTTCCGTTGCTATTGAGACTATTTTACGCACAATTAATGAATTACCCGAAAATCCCTTCAACACAACAGCTGACATTTATTGCTCAGAAAAGATTGATTGGAAAAAACATTAAGAAAGTTTGGAGAGCAGTGAAATGTCACAATGATTTTAAATTTAAAAAAATATTATTTATATTGTATTATAAGTAACTGCCATGTTATTAATTATTTTCAATTATTTATATAGAAACGGTGTAGCTTCTTTCGCCGTATGCTTAAAATTTCTCAAAAACTAAAAACTTATGAAAATGATACGTGATTTACTCGTATGTAAGTCAAGTATATTTCAGCCTAGGAACGGTTAATGTTTTACAAAATAATTTCATATTTGAGATCTGTGAAAGGACATGTATAACATTCATGTAAACTATGTGAAACCGGTTTATTTATTTATTTTTAAATCACGCTGTATCCCGCAACAGTAGGATGGACAGAGGGAACACAGTGTTAAGACACTTTGTTGCCCATTCATTTATTTTTAAATGATTTTTATTATACTAGCTTAAATTGCAATACATTTTTAAGATTCAATTAAAGAGAAAAAGTAGTCGACATTTTATTTTCTGTCATACCTTCTATAAAATTTTCATAACATAACTCATATTATGTCATATATAAAGTTTAAGTAACCGTAACTTCGTGACGCAGGTTCACACTTGATTTATTCTTTTATGAATACCAATATTTCAATAGAATATATATTTTCGGGGAAAATGTATTGAGAATATTTTTTGTTGAGTCAATAAAATGCAAATACGCAAATAAAATTGGTTAAACTTGTATGAATAAAGATGTTAGTGCTTACAGAGTTCAATGAATTATTCAGAAGAGATCTATTACTATTCCTATAAAGCTGTTATGGGAAAATTGAAAACTATAATTTGGTTCGTGATTTGCAAATATAAATCTTAGGTCATGACTAATTAGGTAGACGTGATGATTTAGTACATTATTTTAATGATAACGTCTCGTCGAAAATGTTAAATATGCTTGTCGTTTTTACTTTGACTTTGAATTTAAAATTTTCTGAATAGTTTTACGGAGTGATCATCTTAGATCATTTAAATATTTGATTCAATAAGCAATTAAAAAATATATATTTTTTAAATAGTTTTTTTTAATCTTTCCTTAAATTAATTCCTTACGCAATACAATATAAAATCACTGTCACATTGATTGTGATTATAGCAGATATATAAATGGAGAACCTCCAGGAGATGGCTCTTAGCTCTACACTATAACTTCCTAGGATGTATAAGTGGTATATAGATGATTTTTTTAAGAATTTAACGTATAGACAAAAATATATTTTTATCCCAAAATTCTAATTATAAGTAATTTTTAATGGTACCATTCATATAAATCAACATTCCTATAAATTTCTACAGCTATATTGTAAACTAGCAGCAATAAATTTATGCATCATTCAGTTTGTCTTTTTTATATGTATATTCGTATGTAGATTTTACGTTAGGCATTGTCGAAGCCTTACACTCGAAATACATTTGCGTACATATACAAATTCGTAGGGAATTCTTGCTCAATAAATTAACCATTTTATTGCTGTAAGAATGAAAAAAGGTGAAGTAATTCAATATAGGCCAAACCGATTGTTGTCTAGATTTCGATAGAAAATATTGAAAAGCGAAAACGAACATACTTTCACTATAATAAAATTTGGATTTTCAAGAGTGTGGGAGTAGTGATTTCAGATTAACATTTTAGCCATACACATTATTTATATCTCTGGTATAGATTCATCATTTATACGTAGATACGTAGATCATATACACGTACGGGAAATTGCGAAATAGCCACTATCACCACATGGACCCGGAGTGCAACAATAGTAAATTACAAATCATTAAATATAATTTATTTGACTAAACCAGGGGTTCCCAATCTTTTCTTAATCAAGGACCACTTTTATATTATTATTGGTAACAGGGACCACTAAGCATGTAGGTATAATAGAAATAAGCTGTGATAATTAAACAGAAACTTCGCCTCACCATCCCCAATCATAAAATTAAAATCGTTC
>DWAN01000272.1:0-26300 GCA_018230445.1 Heliconius hewitsoni | reverse complement strand
TGCCTACCCTGCTGTGTGCGGGATACAGCGTGAAGCTGATTTTTTTTTTTATTTTTCTAAAATATAATTTAAAGGTCTTTTTACATTTAAGCTTTGGCCCTAACGGGACAGTCAATATTGAAAATTAATTAAATTATTTAAACTGTAAGATATTTTTCAAGATAAAATCTTAAGAAAGACTTCGTTATATGTAACTAACTAAAAAATCACCTTTTTATATAAAAGAAGTCGTAATAATATATTTAAAACATTCTCACTTGGTATAACCGGTTTTGAGATATAAAGCTTGTTGACGATGTTTAAAATGCTGGTCAAACTACATTCAATTGAATTTAGGTACATTATTCTTAGCTGTGATGTTATATCATAGACTCGTATTTTATTTTTTATTAACATCATATCATTTTTAAAGGTATTTAGGCAGTATTTTTTTTATTGCATATTTAATATTATTAAAACGTCAGACATTTGGTTACACTCAGACATAATTGTAACTGTGATATTTGTGGATTCGATCCCCACTCTGGTGTCACGACTTCAGGAGAAAAGTGGAGTTTTTCGACTCTACGATTGTACGTCTTATCTGCTTATCCTGCTTTGTACAGACACACATAATCTGATCAATTTCTTTATAATCTGAATGAAAAATTCTCAATTAATCACTTTATGAAGAAGTTTTAAATTTATATTCGTACGTATATTTGAAATGGATGATTTGTCATTGTATATCATAAGGATTCCCTAATCGCTAAGCCCCTCAAATGGCAAATACGTAATTCTCTGAATCGTGCTCTGCCTTTCTCGGAATTTAACTTTTTGTTGCTATACACGGACGTAGTATTGATTTTTTGTTCGGCCAAAAAGGTAGCTTCTGTATTCCCCAATTTACGCTTCTTATTCGAAGCTTACTTGAAGAGCCTTTAAGAATATCGTTCGCCCATGTCTTTGTTTTTAAATAGTTGTTAATCGCCTAAAAATAAAATAAAATAAAAGCTTTATTTAGTACTTCTTTTCTTCTAGACCTATTTTACTGTAGTATCAGAATAATTATCAGACTAAACCACTAAAGTATATGATAAGAAAATGAATACATATAATTTTCGCAAATTACACGGATTAAGTTGTCGTTCAATCTTAATTCTTATTATCGTTATCTCGAAGCTGAGACACCTTTGTTTACGAACACTTTGTCTTGGCATCACGTTCAACTTGCTACTGCGTACTTCTGAATAATATAGTGATAAAATCGATCTTATATCAAAACATCACCTGATCATGGCTTGTACTTGCTTATTTTCTATGATAGGTATGATGATTTAATGCTGTTAAACTTAGATACGTTCCCATTTTGAACAATTTTTGTACACAATGAGAGTCTGCGCAAGATTGATAATAAAAAATTTACATTCAGTAATTTCAGTATTGAGAAATAAGCTACATAAGGAATTATTTGCACTATCAATCTTCTCTGAAATAAAAAAAAATGTTTACTTCAATTTAAGCACTTTTACGATAACCAGCAAAACAGTACCAAAAAAGCTATAGGCACTTATAATAATATAATATAATCAGATGTTATGTTATTGTCGGTCACGTAGGCCAAAGAGCGAGAGATACGTTTGAGTGAGGAGCTCGGGGAACAGATGACGCTAGAGTGAGACAGATACATGGGCACAACAAACATGGCGACGCCGGTAGCCGGTCGAACTGGTTACCACGTGCTCTACGCCGCACAATGTTTGTCAACAAACGCCCTGTGAAGGTCACCCGAAGGGTTGGCAAGACAAAGGACTCGTTGCATAATTCCATAAACAGAAGGACTTTTTTTTGCTAAACGGTATATTGTATTTGTAAAATGGAAATTATTATAGATTTTTTTTGTTTGGTAAAAAAAATTCGTAGATATTTTTTGTATGTTACATTAATTACTTCTAATAGTATAAAATATAATAAACCATCTGCTTAATATTAATTAAATTCTCATTGATACGAGCATGTGCATTTGTTTTCATGGTGTTGGCAAAGGCAGATGAAGATTTAAAACGCTTAATTTTTGTAGCTCCGCTATTATGTGCTTCGGGCGTATCCAAGATGATGCAATGACTCGCAAATTGTAAACAATCTTTGAAAACACATTCACGTGTTTCAAATGGAATTGTAGTATTATTGTGGTAAGCTTGATTACTTCTTTCTTTTACATTTTGAGGTTACCCGAGAACATCTGGCTTCTATATGCGTACCATAAAGCCATGAATGCCGTGCTACACATCGATGGATAAGAAAAAATAAACGAAAAAAATGTAAACACGTCAGCGGTGTGAGCGAGCGCGCATGCGCAGACCAGAGGCCCCAACGACGCACTACATCGAGGGGCGAAGGGAAGCGCGGGGGGGGTCAGGGGCAGAGCGCGCGGGGAGGGGGCTCGTACGATGTGCGCCGTGCTGAGTTCAACCGGCGATTCTTCAGTTGGATTTTAGAACATCGAACGGGCGGGCGTGTGTAGGATGGATCGCTAACAACACCAGTAGTTTTTTTTCATTCCGCCTTCTAACAGTGTTTGTTTATTACCTTCCGGCACACTTTCCGTAAATCCTTCTCGACGGTGGTGCTTATTATTTCTTTAGTTTTTTCGGCGTTTGTTTTTATATTTTCTTAAGCGCCGTTCCGATTTCACGTCGAGAAGGCGGCCGCACAAGTTTGAAAGCGGCTTTTTGAGAGTAGTAACACCTACTCATATTTTGTTATCGTTATAAGAACACATCAGGCAACAATCAGAATGGTGAAGAAGATATCAGAAGAGAGTGTAGACAGCGGTAAGTGCATTTTCTCCTGACTTTTGAATCACATTGGAATCATCTATTTCTACATACCGGCTTATTTGACTGCGTAAATAATGTAACGGTTTGTGCTAAAGTTTTTGGTTACGCAAGAATAACCAAAAGCTATTTTTTTACGGTGGCAAGTAAATATGATTATCAGACAGTAAAGGTATAGATACATTTTAGCACGTATACACAAGAGTTCGAATTGCCGAAAAATTACTATCATTAAATGGTATTGTTCAGTATTTATGTTCAATACTGTCCATTATATTATTGAAGGTAATATTAAAATATTATATAACAATAGACCAATTTATTTATCTGTAATTTTTATAATAAGACGACCTTTAAGAGGTTGATGATTATTGAGAATGCCCCAGTTACAAAGTGTCTACCAGACCTTGTTGCATCATGATAACATGAGTATTGTATAAATAATAAATATTCATATGTGACACACATACATGATGATTATATATACATATATAATCACCATATATTCTAAAAAGGTCGAAAAATAGTCGATTTATAAATATTAATTTTATTCCCCTTTCTATTTCCAGTTCATATAGGACTCGGTAGTTACGTAAATTGATACCGACAATCAAGTATAATAATTTAAAATAATAATCTTTAGAACGTTATTTGAATCACATGTTATTAACATTTTATAACACTACTATATATTGTATTATCAAATCGATAAGACATCTCAAAGATATATGTAACAAAAAAAAGAAGAAATAACATAGGAAATTAATTTTCCTCTTTTTAAATGAAAATGAAACTAAAATTACATGTTATAATAAGAAAGTTTCATAGCATTGTTATAAATGACTAATGATCCACTATTGTTAACAATTGCACAGTATTTGCATCAGAACTGACCAAGCTTAACAATACCCTCGGTGTTGGTTTGTAGACGATTGACGTGACGGTGAAACTTCAATTATTTCTCTTTTGTTTTACAAATATCATTGTTTATATCAAAATTGAACTAAGGAATTATTAGATATGATTTATTCATTATATTTTATTATTGTCCAATTATCCAATATATTTTATTATAGATACCTATTTCGTTTAAAAACAATTTTACTTTTTTACTTTACTCACGTCGCACGTAGTAATGAACAATTGAAAATAATAGTAGTTAATACTGTACGTGTTTATTAGATATTTTATTATATATTTGCGAATATTGTATTGTATACACGATGATCTTGTGTTTGAGTTCTTTGGCTTTCAAAAAAAATCCTATGGTATTATAAGTCAATAACTAATGGATCAATATATAGATGAGCTTAGCTAGGTAGCAGGATGTAAAGACAAAAAAGAAAGACATGTAGATTTATGAAGACAAAAATAAAAACCAATGCATAAATTGATGTCACTTAAGTCTTCCACTAGTGACTACACTATAACGTTATGAATACTTAATAAATACCTACGCGGAGATTCTTCTCAAGATGTATGAAATTTAAAACGAAATCTTATAAATAATTTTGCTTTATGAAATTAAAATAAAAATGCTTATTGAAAATTTGTACACTCAAATGACCTACTGAGAGGACGCTTACTTGTAATTATATACACACATATTTGTGTCTACAATTTAGTGAAATTTAAAACTTTTAATATTTCGTAACCACTTTACTGTCTGACTTGTAATAATAAAAAGATAATACTTTAGATCTATTTATTATTCTATACAAGTTAAAAATAGACACGTAGACTAGGGTATATTTTTAGTTTTTATTCTATTATTAACCAATTGAACACCACAATTATAAAAGCTATTTCTATGATTCCCACGAGTAAATTGCTCGATCGGCGTGTTAAGTTTCCTTTTTTTTTTAATTCAAGAATGCATTAACGATTAAATGCAATTTCTTCGTTATTCACGCTTTTATTCCAACATGGCCGCTGAAGCGCGACGCCCCACAGCGTTCATTGCCAAGGTCACCTAACATGAAACTGCGCAACGACTGTATAATACACAGCCTAGGTACATAGTCGTGGTACCTATATGCACAAAAACGAACTAACCTGTCACTGATATTTTTAGATTTCGACAATAACATGCCATATCTTATAAAGTTAGGTATATAAGTACATAATTATGAATAATAATTAACATGAAAACAGGTTGTGTGGCGTTTCTCATTATCCATTAAATATTTTTTAATTTTAGCTTCTTCAAATGTTTCCGTAAGGTTGACATTTTTATTTGCATATTAACTTTTAACCTTTTTCTACATAGTTTTTTTTGCAACATTTTATACTACATAAAGGTATATATTAAATATTTACTTATTTTCACTGGAAAACTTATTTTTGTGATATTACCGCATCGCTCTCATATCTTATTAAGATTTAAGCGGTACCTAAATAGATAACCCAGTGTTTCATTGCTCCATTCTTTACTTTAGAGCGACAATAAATGTTAATTAATCATAAACTTTGCCAGGCTTCAAAAAAATTGACTCACGTGTATAAAATGCATAGCAATCAAAATTGACCTTGGCCGTGACTGATTTTATAGCAAATCTAGCGTAACATCAGATAGCTGTTCTCCCTTGATTGCCTATGCGGAATGTATAGCGCAAATACAATGTATTGTTTTTTTTCTAATAAGATTAAATGAAAACTCTTTATTACACATAGCAACTGTTTAATAGATACTCAAAAAATTCAAGCTAACTATAACTAAGACCTTAACCGACAATGATTTGCAACTTTCTTGATTCATTGAGAATTTTCCAGAATATATAACTACACGCTTATATACAATGTAAAGTCATATAATTATCTCTTATAAAATACAATGCCTAAAATATACAACGATATAAAGTGAACATTTATTTATTAGTAAACTTTATTGAATTATTTATTATGGAACACGTCTATACTTACTGCACGTGTATAAAACAGTACTCACAACGTGAACTTATGTCACCTCTACTTTTCCATAGAGTGGGTCGTTTATATAAGCGTCACTGGTTAAGGGTTTTTATAAATTGCAGAAATAGCATTGCCCTCATCAAGATTTCACTCGGATAACTATCGGGTTTAGTTTAGTGACAGTGCCAGGCCCAGTTGGCAATTTATTCAACGCTGCTATGTATTTAGTTTGATCTATCAAGTCGACTTTGATCTTTCAGAACGAACATTATTTAAAGTGGTCCGTCGTGGTTCAGTTAGAACAAGTTTGATTAAGGATGATGGTTGCGAGTTAATTCCTATATAGAAAAAATAACGTCTTGAATATCGAATAGTATATAAAAAAAACAGCAAAGCAAAAAGCTTCACGCTTTTCCTGAATAACAGAGTAGGTAGAGAGACTTTTAGCGTCAAGACAGTTCGTTCTCCACAATTCGGCCGGATTCGAGACACTGCGTGTTGAGTGCCGGAACCCAACGCCATGCTTCAACAAACTCAACTCAAATCAACAAAAAATAACTTTAAAATAACAAAAAATAGACCAACAGAGTCATAGATCAGTAGGTTTACTAACAACGGCTTTCCAAATACGTTCGAATATAATTAAAATTCATAAAAACCACACTTTTATTTTTATTTAAACAGCTGTAACGATATTTATCTCATGGTCTTTTCATGCAAAATACCTATTCATTTCTTATATTACTGACTAAAACAATGAGTATTGGATCATATATTTTTTTGTTGTGCCATATATAAATGCAAGAGATGTCGTGAGTGGAGTTATATTATCTTTACTACACTCTTTCACATTCAAAAACGAATTTTGCTTATTATTGATTTCTCTGTTGCTAACATCAATAACTATAAAATCAATTTAGTTTATATGATGTTAATTTAACTATAAATAATAATTATAATTATTGGAAGGGCCATGCAATTAGAAAGTGGTTTGGTTTGCATGCTGCTAGCTCGAGGGTATAAAAATATTGAGTTCTTTATTCAAATGATAGATCATGGAGCAAGATTGAAACCGACAAGTATATTAGAAAGTGGGAACTTTACTGAGTGTTAGCAGTAGGACGTGTTATGAAAATTTTACTTTGCAACTTATCATAAGGCCAGTCTTGGCGTAGGGTCACAAGCGTGGGCCATTGTAAACGTGACAGATTGTGGGTTCGATTCCCACATGAGGAAATTAAATATTTAATATTTTCATGCAAAGCGCGACATCGAGTTTCTCCACTTAAAATTCGACAGAAAATGGGGCAACGGAACAAAACTGAAGAAAGTGGACAACGGATCTTAATGGGAACGGAGTGTCCTGACACTAGGTTCCCTCTGTTTACCTTGCTATGTGTGGAATACATGTTATATATATTATATAGTTACGAATTGACAGTTGTTTTCATTACCTGACTCTAAAAGTCGAGTCATGTTTAAGTGGCTATAAAGCCCAATCATACAAAAATTATGGTATACGTCAAATTTACGTAGATTTTACTTCTAGGGCAAACAAAATCAATCGTAAAAAATATGGAATCATAAATTTTAAGTGTAGTTAATCACTCACATCGTGTATTGCTTATAACATGTATCACGTGAGGAGTCCATTGATATAAATTGTTTCAATAAACTAAATGAACAAGGATTGCTACTTGAGAATTAAACTCTCAAGTTCTCAATGAATACCTTTTAGTTATGGCACTTGTGATAAAAATAAATACAGAATAATTTTTAATGCAATAAAAATATAACAAATGCAAAAAAGGCCGTCGTGGTGCAAAAAAACCGCGTCTATTGGTTGCGAGTTCGATCCTCACTCGGGAAAATGAGTTATATGTTTTCCTCGCTCTGGTAACAGAAAACGCGGCGTTGCTGTCATTTAACTATGAAAAATGGGCGGTGCGTAGGATACTGAGTGCCTTAAGATTAATTTTCGACTGTTTTATACAGGACACGGCTAAAAGCAAAAAAATACTATAAATGTGTGTTCAGTTACATCAAAACGAGACGTAGGCGGCTTTTAAAATCTAGGTTTCCGTATCAAGTCACGATGACGAACATTTATTGAATCATTTATTAATGAGCTATATCCAAATAAATATAATTTTATGACACGCTTTAGTCAATGTTAATAAACATGTCCACCATGTTATGTGGTCACACAAACAGGAAGTGTCTATGTAAAAACATGCGATTGTCAGAGTGGGTGTGCCTCCAGATTGTAACAATCGCCGTTTTAATGCGCATTTGCTGTGTATCCTGTGTTCTGTGAACTATTGTGTTGCTAAAGCGTTATTACCGTGAAACGAAAACATGTCATATCCCTTGGCCTTAAAGGCTTATTCGATTAAACCCATTTTGTTGGCATTAGGCATATCGTGCTGCTTTCTGGTCCGAGGTCACAGTATATAATTATAACATCAAAAGATCTAGTAATCTATAGTTAATAAATATTATTTTATTATATATATGTTTAGTTAATGAACAATGCGTAAAAATATATTTTTTATATAAACAAATAGTTAAAAATTACGATATAAGTTGAACAAAGTATGATGTGTTCTTATGCGGGACACATAAATATTGGTTTCCAACGTAGACGCTTGTCTTTAATCAGTAACAATAAGGAAGTTAATCTGAATAATTAGTTTACGGAACTCGTCACCAAGTCTTAGGTCACTGCTACATAAAACAAAGCGATGCAGATTACATACGAAAAGCTACATTTTTATAGACAAATCAACAATAACCTTATTTTACGATTCGTAAAGTTTATATTCACTTCCCGATTTTTTCGTGTTAACATGGAACTTATAAAAAATGTACATAATAAAGTATAAGCTGTCGTCTTCTCGTAGTAGGATTCATAGACCTCGGTGGAAGCGATCGCGTAACGTGGGCGCATACGCAGCGCTGGGCGCGGCCATGTAGGTCGTTGAACCGGCTTTGTTTGCCAACTCAGCTGCACTCGTCTCTCATGCCGTCCGAACGGCGTTGTATCGACGAGAGTGTGCCTAAAATCATAAAGGGCCGATTACCGCCGCCGTTGCTGCTCGTTAGAATATAGATTTTTGATATTCAACCGACGAACGGTGAAAACGTTTCGTTACAATGGCAGAATGCGTAGTGAGAGCTGTAGCTGCGGGTCACTTATTGTTTTCAATGTCGTGAATGTTTAACTTATCTCCAAAGAGAAATTTTGTTTGATGGATGTTTATTTGCTCTGCATATCGAAATTTTGAGAAACTTGATACTTGGAGCCTTACACAATGGTGTGTGTATACAAAACATGCAGAAAACGCCTTCTGCTTGGCATTCGGTTATGTGTGGACGGATGTGAAAGCTGTATTAGTTTAGTTACTTGTCGGTAGCTTATTGGTCCAGATTAGATAAGGTCGAATGGCACTCGGTATACTTATTCAGCTTAACCGGTGAGCACGTCTTCTTTAATAAGATAAATCTCGTCTCTATTAATTAACCAAAGACATTTTGCAATCGCTCTTCTTTGCGCAGTTGACCTCGTAACATTTTCAATTTATTGTTTCGGCCTCAAATCGAGGATTAAACTCGATTGCCAGTGATATAGTATCTGTGGATATATTTTGTCAATATTATATGACAGATACGTCCTTTGTGACAGCAAATTTTTATATTACAATGTGATTTCGCGTAAGATTAGATGCACTGAAAAAAATACATAAAAATGTCTTTTTACTATCTCGAAAATCGAAACGAAAATATAGATTCTGTAATTTCTTAGTGTTAAATATTATCGAAAATAAAGAATTGAAGGCGACTTGGGTAACAATTGTAAGTTTATTTCTCTAATTTAAGCATACTTTTATTACAATTGTCATGTTTTGATGTGCAGGCGTCGGCCGCGGCAGTAGTCAGTCGGGTAGCGAGCGCGAGTCGGACGAGATACCGCGCGGGCCCGAGGCGTCCGCGCCGGTGCCCATACCCGACAGCGAGGAGCTGCAGCGACGCAAGGAGGAGGCGCGCAGGAAACGCCGCAGGAAGAAGCGCTCCGGCAGCTCAGTGGTCACGTCATGTTTTCAAGGTTAGTATTTATTAGTTTTTACTTCCTGGTTCACAATGTAACCAATATGTAGTGAAAGATGTAAACAAAGAAAGAGAGACTTTGTTCTCTATTTTCCGGCTGAATTGCACACCGACGCCATACTTTGTCTTACTGGACGGTAGAAATGAAAATATTTAATTGGCATAGAGTACGGATGTATGCTTCGCGGGTTAATGAATGAAGCAAAAAGAAAAAACAGCGTTTCAGGGCATATCAACAAAATTAAATATTCATTCAAGCCATTTTTCAATGAAATACAATATATTAATGTGCAAAACAGCACCATTATTATAAAATGGCAGTTCGTGCATAAGCGATAACACTAATGTGGTACATAGTGGACTATCACGTTGTATAAGGTTGGCTGGGAAGGAATACTCTTTAGCGTTAGGCCATTGTATATTTTATTTTGTAATTGTGTGCAATGAAGGATATATAAATAAATAAACATATTTATAAATCGCCTACTAATAATTGCGTTTATCGAGATAATAAATTCTCTCGAGTGGCCATAGGTTAATGAAAAACTTGAACATATATTTTCTTGTTTTATTTATATCTCACTCGTTCGTAATATATTATCGTTCAATTAACAATATATGCAATTTTAATTTGTAGCAGTTTATCATTATTTCTATAACATAGTAGTAGTTTATTGCGTTTTGTTTAGTACTTGCTATAATTTTTACATATATAATTTTAATTTAAAGATAAAGTTAGTTAGGGGCCGTCCGTTAATCACATGATGTTTTTTTTGTATTGTTTAACTCCCTTCCCTGTGGCGACATGTGGTTAAGTTTAATACTTAAGGTTACTTACTTATCCCTAGCGGGATAAGAAAGCGTGAAGTTAAGTTAAGTTTTTTTTTAAGTTACTTACTTATTTCCAAGTGTAAACATTTGCTGGGTTCTAATTTTTATATAATTTAATTATATACAAAGAGTATCCACATATAAAATAAGCAATACTCTTTTTAGATGCATATATTTAGATATATAATATACATACAAATTACAAAACGTGCACCGCAACTGCACGTCTGCATTTGAACGGCTTCAGCAGTATGCAAACTAAAACTACAAATAAAATCCCCTTAGGCATTAGTGACGCAAGTATATTGTTAGAACTCGTGTATAAATGGTATTACCTTAGGTTCCTTAGTTATTTTATTAAATTACATAAACATAATTTCCTCGCTTCGGTTGGTGAAAAGAAAAAGCCCGACGTACCAAATGTCTCAAAAATTAGCTTGAAACAATTTAATTTCATATATATTTTATTTTTAATGAATAAAGAGCCATATCCAGCCAAACACTAATAATAAAATCGTTCCTTATATATATAAAAAAAACAATCTAAAGGTCTTACATCTTGTAAATGAGATAATTATAGGAACTTTTTTGAACATTAATATCTACTGTATCACATAATTGAATGCGTAATTTTTTTTCCAGACCTATACAAGCTAACAGGAGAAGTACTGGGCGAGGGCGCATACGCCTCGGTACAGACGTGTGTAAACATCTACACGGGCCAGGAGTTCGCAGTGAAGATCATAGACAAAGTGCCGGGGCACGCCCGCGCCCGGGTGTTCCGCGAAGTAGAGACGTTCCACTACTGCCAGGGACACCCGAATATAATCCAGCTCATTGAATTCTTTGAGGACACGGACAAGTTCTATCTTGTCTTTGAGAAGGTTGGTTTATATTTATATACACTATGATTATGTTGTATAATTTTTTAATAATTGCTTTGATTATGACTTTGCTTCGTATTGTCTCTTAGGAAAATGATGAATGTTTATGGATAAGAACTTCTCGTGTAGTTAATAACGCAGTGTTAGGTTCCGCTACTTAACAATAAATATCATTCAAAAAGTGGAGGATGGTTTGTCACATGTACTGGGTTTTCTTTGCTTAGCCGCGCTTTTTGCCTTTTTTATATCCATTTTTTTTATAAAGTTCACTCGCGTAATTATAACATCGTTTACGTAAAAAAAGGGCAATAACATAAATAAATAAACAATGGTTGACTCTTTAAAAATAATAAATGACAACAAATAAGAATGCTTAATATTACTTTTGGATAAGTATGACTCGACAATTTCAGTAAACACAGAGGAATTCTTTTGAAACAAATGTGAATATACTATTATCGCATGCAAATTGAATCTTCAATCAAATACAATGTATTTATTGTTCACAAATATCTCGTTTTCATGCTAATACAATGACATGTGTTTTATTTGTTCTTTTTTTTATGTTTTCTTCTAGACTCTTCCATTACGTGTATAGTTAATCTGTTACATTAATGCTGTTATTGTTAATGTAATTTTGTTAAGTAAATTATATTTAATAGTCTATTATGTAATATGTTAAGAGGCGGCTTATAAAGTGACTAAATAAATCTTATTAGTACTTTAATGCCTAATAAGCTGTTGGCTATTCATTTACATTTAGATACAGTTTGATTTATGTCAAGCTGCAACTATTTTTACAATGACTCACTGTTTTAAGTAATTATTGTTTTATAATTTTATGTCCTTGAAGTTGTTATAATAGTATAAATTTAGGGGGATTTTACAATAATGGCAACCCTTTCGCAATTAGGGAACAGCTGCCGTGACATGACTTTTGTATATTGTTATAATATTTTTTTTGCAAGTTAGTAGTTCTTTTATGATGAAAGTCAAAGGACATATTAATTTATTGTATTTGTCGTAATAGAAACAAGAAAGGACACAGAAAAAATCAAAACAAACAACTTATTTTTTGAAGAAGTGCAAGCCAAACTTAAATCTAAATAAATTTATTAATGTACAACATTTTTTCCCATAAATACATGATATTTAAACCGATAAAGCATTGAATCAGGTTAAGGTAGGCGAGAGAAGCCTGTTTGCGCCGACCTAAGCGTAGTGTTAAGCGTCTCACAAGGTCTAATTCTAGACCTGTTCTTAACATAATACTAATAAAATCTACCTACAAAGCGTAAACGTGTCTAGAACAAGATACATTCGGTTTTTTCTATTTGTACGTATTATTGAAAATATTTCGAGTTAGGTGAAAATGACCTGTGGTTAGATATGCAATTTCTCACTTTGAATTCATCATTTAGTAGGGATTGTAATTTTTTTTTGGTTTTTACACATATTGTATTAGTGGTCAAATATAGTATTGTTGTCTAGACTAATTCTAGTGTTTTAGTCTACCCAATGTGGGAGATGTCTAAATATATTTTATTTAGACCGTACAAAATAAAAATAAACTTTGTAAAACGAAGCTTATTTAAATATATTTTTGGATACAACGCAGAGTTCTGACTGTTTTGATGTTCTATTTCGACCCGATCTATAGAAATATCCGAGGCGTTGAAATAACGGTACACCTTTCACGCATCTATGAAATTAAATATATTTTCATTTATTATTTTGAAACATGGAAATTTAATTATATATTTTATTATAGAATATTTACGAAACTTGTTATAAATATTTTCAATTTTTTTTAACCTTTACTTAATAAATAATATGATTATTTTTATCTCCATTATCTGCTATATTACTTTTCGCCTATTGCCCACGCGACATAAACGTATTTTGTGGTAGGATCTTAACGCCGCGGTACTAACGGATGCCGAGGATAACGAAATTATAAAAAAAAATATTTACATTTTTTTAGCTTCACGCTGTATCCCGCATATAGCAGAGTAATAATATGTTAGGTGTTAAGTACATCCTCTACTTTCCGCCGAATTTTCAAAATGTGTTGAGCGGCGGAACAAACCATCGCGCTGGTTTTTGTAACCGTATCGACAAGATGAAAATATTAAATAATTAATTTCCCCTGAGTGTGAATCAAACCCCCAACACTCACATTTCCAGGCACACGTTTTGCCACATCGTTTTTTTTATTAGTATAAAAAAAACTAAATGATAACCTTGTTAAAACCCTTACAGATCAACGGCGGCCAGCTCCTATCAAGGATACAGGAGCACCACTACTTTTCGGAGCCGCAAGCAGCAGAGATAGTGCGCGAGATCGCTAACGCCCTGCACTTCCTACACGGGAAGGGCGTCGCGCACCGCGACCTCAAGCCCGAGAACATTCTGTGCGTCAACCGCGACAGTCTCTGCCCGGTCAAGATTTGTGATTTCGATCTAGGGAGCGGCATCAGCTTTACGTCCAGCCTCGCCAGCCCGTTGGCCACGCCGCAGCTCATGACGCCGGTGAGAATTTGTTTTGTTATTTAATTAAATTCTTAGATATTTAATTTTAATTTATTTATAAATGTAAATATTAAGTTCTAGTGCATAGACAGTCTTTGAAAATGCCTTAGTTGCTAATTCGACTGATAATGATACTGACTGGCTGAAACCCTTTCTAAGAAATAATAATTTACAGGCAAAAACCAAAGGTTATTTTTGTGTCCCTACCTCATTTTATTTCAAAAGAAAATATATAATAAAGAAATTATTAAGTAACTTAGATTTCTCAAACGATACCGTTAATATTGAACTTTTTAAAAATTGTTTGTTTTTTATTTCCAATAGGTGGGCAGCGCAGAGTTCATGGCGCCCGAGGTGGTGTCGCTGTTCGCGGGCTCGGCCGCCACGCACTACGACAAGCGCTGCGACCTGTGGTCGCTCGGCGTCATCGCCTACATCCTGCTGTGCGGGTACCCGCCCTTCCGCGCGGACTGCGGCGCCGACTGCGGCTGGGAGAGGGGCGACAACTGTAGAGCCTGCCAGGACCTACTCTTCACTTCTATACAGGTATGTGGCGTCAAGCTATCTCAAACATCTCCGGTTTTACAATATAACTGTTTTATATGTAACATATGTATTGAAGAGTGTGACTGTAATGCGACTGCAGTGTTTGTGATATGTCATAATTATCTATACAAATTGTTAACTTAAATATAATTACAACAATTTAATCTGTCAACAGGAAGGCCGCTATTCCTTCCCACAAGAGGAGTGGTCTCATATTTCCACCGAAGCCAAGGAACTGATCGCCCAGCTGCTAGTACGTGAAGCATCACACCGTATTAGCGCTGAACGAGTGTTGCAGCACCCCTGGCTGAGACGAGCCGACGCTAATGCGACTAAAGTCAACTACCCACCTTTGCATACACCACATAATATTAAACGGTATGTTTGGGCTTATCTATTGCATAGGTTAAGTTAAAGTGCATCTAACAATTAACTTTATAATCACTTTGTTTGGTATCTGATAAATATGAATTAAAGCAACAATAATTACAATGTATTCCTAACCTCGTAATATATATTTGTCAACAGCAATATGTCAGCTCGTAACCTATCCAACTTCGCGGAATCAGCCATGGCGGTCAACCGGGTGATACAGCAGCACTTCTCAATGAACTACTCGTACATGGACCGCATAGAGCAACCGCCGGCCGCGCTTCGAACGAGCAAGTCGTGCCGCATACCCGAGGACGACGACGCACCTTTAGGCCTATCACCGCCCACCGACTCGGAACTACTGCGTAGACGTATGCAGAACGGTGTTAAGCCGCCACCGCTGCCTGTACATTAACTTATCCGATCTAAATCCTCATCTTAAAAATCCTTCTCCTCCTATCCCCTCCATATCCATTTCTGATACGGTATCGATCAAGATAACGAATAACTTGAAATGACGCCAGGACCCTGGTAGTGATCACGACGGCAGAATGCAATAACCTCCCTCTCCCAGTCGGTGATCACAGTAGACGGACGGACAGCGGAGCAGTGTGCCCTGGACACCCGCCGATTTGCGAGACACATTGTGCGGCCGTGCCGCAGCACGCAGTACAACTGGACCTACCTCCATGTGATAGCCTTCGGTTGCAGCCTCCAGTGATATACACGTACGCCGTGCCCCGTAGCCGGTACTTAGAGCTGTAACAGGATTATTTTGAGCCTTTTAAAGATATATTTTTTATGAATAAATAAAAACGACTGAATAGTTTTTATCGATGTGTAGAGTATTTGTGAGTTTATGTTGTAGGCGGCCGCCACTGTGGTCACGCCGTCGAGACCGACGCCGGTCGATAAAATCGTATTATATTATTGAGATAGTTGTGCTGATCTACATACTTTATTATTAACTACAAACCAGAGTAAAAATATTATAATTATTTTTTTTGGATTTATGAAATCCGATTGTTTAAAATTGAGCTTGTTTGTGTGATTGCCTTTTGTTCGTGGCCTATCCTTTGCAATAAAAAACAAACTTTTTTGTTACTTTCGATAGAGTTTTCGGATACTAGTCTGCTTATGTGATTGTTTTTGCATTTTTTGCACCGACGACGGAAAACCACATCTCATTAATTAAGAACGAATCAAGTTAAGATTTATATGAAAGTTGAGGGATGGTATGTGACATTTTCGCTGAGAGGTTCGAGTGTAAGGGTGTATGCGCATAATTACAAAATAAGAATTAAATTCGCTTTGTACTGTCTTGTGTGTAAAGGGCACTAGTGAACTGAATTGTATGAAATGTCATATATTTTTGACCTGAACTGCGTTGGTTAAATGTTGCATGGAGTTCCATGGAACTGCCATAAAATTGTGATCAGTTTGAATACTTTTATATTGCTGAAGAATGAAATGTTATAATAATGTTAAGTGTAGACTTGCTAGAGTATAACCCTGCGAAACGTTGATTGGAAAAAGACTCGTCTACGCCACCCATTGGTTGTTATGTTACTTTATTCCACAAATGTTATACTCGTAATTCACATTAATTTCAAAGTCTTACTTTATCCAATCAAGTTTAAAATTATCGCAGCAAATTTCTTTGTTAAAATTTTGTTTTCGACCTAATCATTGATTTGAACTATCATTTGAAATACAGATGTTTGAATTTTGAAATTTTATTTTATTTAATAACCAATTATCCTATAGTAATAATAAAGCTTTTAAAATTAACAAACTTACGCACAGAATTTACTTATATACTTATTTTGTATGAAATATAAGTAATAATAAGTAATCAAATATATGATTGTAATGATTTTTTTTCTATGAAATATATATGAATTTTTACTTTTCGGATTGTTTCTATATTTGTATTGTAAGATCTTACGTCGTCCTAGATTTTATAACTGTAAGTGTACAGCTAGCTACAGGAAATACACAATAAGTTTTGATTACGTGGCGAATTTTATACAAATGGAAGCAAAAACGATACATAAATGCTCATATCTTTTGACTGAGTTGTATAAGAAAACGGTAAAACTGTCTTGACAGACGGACAACAAAGTGATCCTATAAGGATTCCATTTTTCCTTTTGAGGTATGGAACCCTAAAAATGGATTAATTATTTTGGTTTGCCGACATTAAATAAATCGTAATTTAAGTGTTTTGGATTTGTTTTTGCTTCGTTAGAAAAATAAAAAAATATTAAATATTACTTATATTAGAGAATTCTAAATCTCGTTCTATTTTATAATCGTACAAATTACAATTTGAAGTTTTTCTATCATCATACAAAAAATAATTTCCAAAAAACAAAACATTGAAAACTAAAGATTTAGCCAATTCAGTACATTTGTATAAAGTAACAATTAGGAAGTAGCCATTTTTGTCGAACAACATATTTAACCGACTTCCATTACAATACGTCTGTATTTTTTCTTGTTTGTTAGCTCAGAACTTGCCTGCTTTTCCCACATTCCGTATAATCTTTAAGGCTTCGCGTATTGAGTGACGGAACTCAACGCAACTCTGCCTTATTAACAATGCGAAGAAATGAATATATTAATAAATTATAATTCATTTTTCGGAGTGGTACTGAACCCACGACCGACGTGATTAAAGTGTCACAAACTTGTGTCACATAAGTAATTAAAAAAATTGTATTTAAAAAAAGTATTTAAGTATACGGTATTAAGGTAGGTAGTCAAGCGCAGTTTCTCCCGTGTAAATCTAATCTCGATCCTAAATCTTGAATTATCGGGGTTTTTAACATCATACAAATTTAAAAATTCAGCCAATTCAGTGAAACAGTTTTATAAAATAACTGTTATAGCAATTAACAAATTTGTCGAAGTGATTTAAATTGATTTAACTTTTTTATTTACGAACTGATTGTAATAAAACAAAGTCTTTATGTTAAGGGAAGCTTGCCAGAATCCAAGAGGGAAAACTCCATTTAAATCGCACAGATAAACAGATTTTTTTTTTAATTGTTTTGGATTCTATTACATGAATAAAGGTCCTCAATAATATTTTTTCTTATGTGTCTTCCAAGAGAAACATAATTATTAGGTATAACTATTTCTTAAGAACCTTACTTTTTTACCGAGACTAATGTAATTAATAGTCTTATGTATGTATGTATATGAATATTAATTTGTCTGTTGCGTTGTTGAGCAAAAGAATTGATTTATTTTAATAATTCTTCCTTCAATCGATGGATTGAATAGATATTTAAATTTAAAAATTATCGTTTTAAGTTTCCTATTCTGATTTTTTTTATTTAAAGAAATGATATATTAGGTATTTAAAGTTGTTTTCAGAACCATTATTTATGTTTTTCATATTTATAACAAATATACTTTGGTAATTTCAATAGTTTGCCCGTATTATTAGTAATTAATGGGCTGTAAAAGCGAATTCAAATCCCTCAAGGAAATGTAAGATTGCTATTCATTTCCGCCTAATCCTAATAACTCAAACTAATAAATCATAAAACATAATGAAATAACTAAACATATCAGAAAATAAAAAAGTCGACCTACATACAACTAAAAAAGAATAAACAAAACCAATTGTTCGTTAGGATAAACGGTAAGGCCCTATTCTTTAACCAATTAAATATTAACAAGAAGCCCTGTAAAATATAATGGGTCACCACTGTTAAGTCTAATGAACTTAATTATACCTAAGTCTTGTTTTTAATATTTATAAAATGTCCTTCTACACTTAGGAAACAAAACTACTTGCGTTTCAATATTTGAACAGGTTCAAATCCCGCTTCAATTTTAAGAATAAGTCGTTCATTCTTTTCACGGTAAGAATCTAGAAGAACGTGCGAATGGATAAGTGGAAAAAAAAATTGCAAACAAGAATTAGAAGGAAAAGTGAGTCGTAGGAGAGGTAGGGGAAGACCTCAGGTGACCTCCGAAAACACAGTATCAGATATATTGGAGGAAGGTCCCGTGAAAACCATGACGATACCCCGGAGGCCATATATGAAGAGGTTAATGATAGTGGGTGACGCGAAAGGGGTATGTAGAGACCGTAGCGTTTTGGTGCTACGTTCTCTCTGACTACCCCGCTAGGGATACAGCGTAAAGCTAATTAAGTATTTCATTTCAATTCTTTACGTATATATATATATCATTGTTGGTAGCACAGCATCATTTTGATGCTTATCATTATTCTCAATAATTGTCATAGTCCATATCAATAATACATTTTTAGCGAATTCCATATTTTTAAATAAATAAATGTAACTCATAGATGTCACTTCAATAAATGTGCATTATAATCTCCAAGCTTATATGTCACAACAAAATTTCAACTTTACACGCTGGTTGGAACCTAACAATTTAGGAGAACTGCCAAGGTTAACGCAAATTAAATAAAATAAAGTAAATTTACAAAGCAATTTATATTTTTAATTAACATTTTAACCTGTTATTTAATTATAACGAGTAATCGTTATTTTCCCCCTTGATTACTTATCTTAAACTGTCATTGATTGATTCTCTGCTGAAGTTTTAGCTATCTATATTTATTTATTATATAAAAATATGTAAAGCCTAATGACGCAAACACTGAGTTAACTGCGTTAGTCGAACGCGTTCGCAAGCATGTAAATAACATTTAAGTGCTTCTTATAAAGAATTAGAGCATAGCCTGGCCGCACACGTACAAAAATGTTGTCAATGAAGTACGTTTTGTCAGTAATATTGCATGTTTGCCAATATTATTGTAGATTTATAGAAATCCTGTTTTTGCCATAACACCATCGGGATATAATGTTATTAAAGGCAGGGTTATTGTCAATAATATTATCGTGTGCGGGTGCGTTGCAATATTTTAGTTGAAAACAGGACTTCAAAGGAGGCGTGTTGTTGTTGATATCACTACTCCCACGGAAAACCAATATTAAATAGTGTTTATTAAAACATCGAAACTTAATCAGAGCTATGGAATATATCAATTATAGCATATCGCGATAAAATAAAGAAAAAATGTGCGCTAAAAAGCTGGTCCATATTTACAAAAAATATCAATTTTTAAAATCATCCTCTATTAATAAAGAAATCTCCTCTGTTAATAAATTTACGATGCCGCATACAGCAAGGTAGCCAGAAGGCGTCTTAGGATATAATGTTATTAATTACCACGTTCCCCATTTTCCATTGAATTCTGAAGTGTGTGCACTCAACACGCAGTGAATCTCACTGCGTGTTGAGTGGCGGAATTCAATGCTGCGCTTTTCCTCGACACCAGGCTTATGAAATTTTGTCGCCTGTCCGCACACACACAATATTATTGTCAATACTATATTGCCAATAATATTATTCAATATATGGCCCCGCACACTACACAATATTATTGACATTATTTCGTCGTCAGTTAGTCGTTCAATAGCTTTAATTGTATGCGTAGGTGTTAAGTCTAAAATGTATAGAAAGAAGAAAACCGTTGCGTTCACTTTCCCAAGAAAAAAAAGGAAAATAAAAAAAATATAGTTTTAAAATATCTTTATATATCTTATATTTAAATAGTCTTGACGTATATTTGAACCATTGCAATTACAAAACGCAGCTGACAGTCAAAAGTCAAAAATCAATCTTTGTCACCAGCAGAGGGCGCTTATATTCGCTCGGCCACGTAAGTCGGGGTCGTATTTTTCTTAAAAAAATTGTTTTACGTAGTAATTTTACTCTTTTGTGATAATATGTGAGAATGGTCTAGCTTCACAAATTTGTGTGCAAAGTTTTTTGTGTTTTGACTTCGTCCCGCCAGCGGTAAGGCATACAGTACGTTTGTCCTTCCGTCATTCTTAGTGAATTAGCATTAATTAAACATCCTTTTCGATATCAAGTTTACTATCACAATACAAATACTTCTTTACTATACCTTGATTTAGTGTTTACCTCTTGTAAAGTGTAAGTAAAATAGTTAAATGTTATTTTTACAGATTGACTAGCCATGTCTCACATACCAAATCAATATAATAATGGTCCTGGCCAACCAAATTCACTTCCTGGGACTTTACAATATAATCAAATCCCAGCAAGCCAACTACCTGGACCTTTGAAACAAAGTGGAAACATGATTAATCCAACACCAATGGCTGTATACAATAGTCAAACAAATAATTATACCCACAGTGCAAATAGTTCACCAGCTTTCAATAATCCTGGGATGATGCCACCACTGCCAACAAGTTTGCAATCATCACCATTAAGACCAATGAAACCAGTTTTAAATCAAATGCAGAACATTCCATATAGCTCAGCTAATCTTCATTCCATGCCAAATGTATCATCGCCACCTTTTCCTCCTCTACAACAACAGCAAGTTAACCATATTGCTCCCTCTGTTCCTTCTAGTCAATATAATCAGCCAATTATGAATGGGCCAAATTCTGGACCTCAAGGGTTTATAAATCATTACCCACCTTCAAGCTCATTTAGTCCTCCCCCTTTAGTAAATCAACCTCCTACAAGTGCTAGCTTTGGTCCTAGGCCACTTAATCCTGCCTATGGTCCCAGACCCCCAACATCAGTTCCCCCAGGACAAATGACAAGTCAACCTAATGTTGCATTTAGTGGACCACCAATGTCTGGTGCTAGAAACAGTCCACTAACAACAGGACCACCACCTGGAAACTTACAGCCATCTAGTTTGCCACCTAATTTGTCTGGGCCCATGGGCCCACCAAGAGGTAATGCTGTCAATGGACCTTCAATGCCAGGACCACCATCCTCCCATATGCCTCCAAGAGGCTTACCGAGTGGTCCTCTACAATCTGGCCCACAACCTCATTTGAGGCCACCAATGCCACCAATGCAACCTAACATCAACCAACCATTAAATGGCCCCAATGGAGAACCAGTAGGACCAAATTATACATCTGGGCCATCAAGCTTGAGTGGGGCTGGTTTGCCAAGTGGGCCAACATCAAGTTTAATGAGTCAGCCTCCAATAAGTGGGGTTGAAGGACCTCCAGTTACAAATATGCAGAACAGATATCCTCAAATGCCCTACAACAATTTAAATGCTCAACAGCAAATGCAAGTGCAACAGAATATTTCTAAACAATTTCCAACGCACAATATGTATGGGGTGACTCAACAAATGAGTAACTTGAGTGTAACCAAACAAGGCTTTGATCAACTATGGGGTCATCAGATGGTTGATCTGTTACAATGTAAACACATTTTGCCTGAATATCCCGAAGATCCAATGGAAATAAAGCTTGGAAATCAATTTGCTGATTCCCCTAATTGTAGTGCTGAGTGAGTATTATTTTTTTCCTGTTAAATTATAAAGGCTTTCATGTTACAATATTTGACTATAAATGCAATGGCATTACAATGGTTGTAGTTTGATTCCTGTTTTTGCTAAAGATTGATTTTACTATTTTGGAGTGTTTTTACACTGTTAGATTTTTTTTTAAATTTTAAACAAGAATATAAGATACACACAAAATTTTGTCTATAATTTAATTTGAATTTCAATGTTTTAAAATGTTCTTATTACAATTATAGATAGTTGTACTTCAAGTATGCTATTGTTATCTCTACTATCAATAAATCTTGTACTGATTAAATTGATATGAAGGTCAAGAGATTTAAAAAGTTTTAGATGATTTTTTTATATTATGGTCGATAGCAGATCTAACACTGAAGTAACATATAGCATCACCATAATTAGAAAAACCCATAGGACATTTTTATAATTTGTTTATTATGATATATGTACTATGTATATATTTATTTCGTCTCTACATGCAATGTCTTGAAACAGGAGGAGCATCTTTACACTAAGCTCACTCTTCCTAGTCTGCTCTGCGGGAATAAGTGTTAAGTTATTTTTTTGGACTAAAAAATATTTTGAGCATTTTGTATGTAATAGTAGTCTGTTATTTTTTACTAACTTCAAATGTCTGTGTCCGTCAGTCAATATAAGACACCTATATCTATTCCGATGTTAAACAATATAATGAGAATACAATAGGAACAGGCATTGAATATCATTACATGAAAACTAGTCTGTGATGATCCTACAATACATTCTAACTTAATACATTTTTTTACAAGCAATATCTGTTTTTTTAATGAGAATTTTTAGATTGTTTTATAAATATACTCCTTAGGATTGATTATTTACCCCAGCTTTAAGATGTATCTCGTATACAGCAGTGCAGACAGAAAGAGCCTACTGTTAAGATACACTGCTCCCCATTTTCCGTCAATTTTTCGAGGCATTGAATGTTGAGTGGCGGAACTCAACGTCAGGCCTTGGTGCCAAAGCGAAGGAATGAAAATATTAAGACATAATAATTCATTCCCTCGAGTGAGGATCGAACCCACAACCGTCGCTTTACAGTCACACTCTTGTGCCCCTGCGCCACGACGGCTTCTTCTATCTATTATTCCCACCATTTATGACTTAAACTTAATATGTTTTTTTATCTTTATATGTCCGATAAAGTTGGCAGGGACAATCAAGAGGATTAATGGTTTTTTTTATATATTGTATAATTTTTTTTCATATATATAATAAATATATTTAAAAAAAATTGGCAGGCCCAAAATGAACTTCTATTGCATAACATTCTTAATATCTATATCAAGTGACACAAACACTTTCACTTCTGTGCATTACGTATTGGAACCCATGAAGGCGCGTAGCGACTTTTAATTTTATTTTCATTTTGTTATTATTTAAATCTCGTTCTGTATCTTAATAACGTACATTTGGCCTCATTTATTCACTAAAGGCTTAGGTTAGGTTGCCATCGACCTAGTTCAACTTACATTTCTCATCTCACATTTTTCCCGGATTGCAGGATAAGCAAACCGCAACTAGTGTCAAATACTACGTTTTTCGTTTTACGCTCGTCATAATAGAGCGGGAAAATTAAAATTATTTAAATATAATTTTCAGCAAGTAGGCATTGAATCCACAGTCAGTCGCTGCGCAACTGCCCCACGATGGTCTCAATCCAAAATATACATATGTTATTTGTTAATTGTACCAGGTATAAACACTATAGCTGGGAGCTCGAATCTTAATTTTGACAATTTAAAATATTTTTGATTTCCCGGTAAACGTATTTATTTGCCATATAATGTTGTTTTTTTTCTCGGAAAAAAGTAAAATAATGCGATGATCTTATACTGTTTACGTTTATATCACAATATTCGGTAGATATATCAAGTTTAAAATATAAAACAAATTATTATACCCGTATATATATTATATTATTTATTTACTTTTATATGGAATTATTGAACGTAGCTCACGAGGTGACGATAACCTTATCTTAGGAAGTCATAATTGCGCTCAAGTGTAGTGCATCAGTCGCGGACATTGAACCAATTGTTTAAATTTGACAGAATATCAACTAAATATAAACAAAAATCTTTGTCTTACTTTTAATACGAGTACATACGATGCATGCAAAATCAATTTGATTTATCTAAGTCTAATTTATTTTTTCTCAAGTGCTATCTAATTTTCTGTTCGTGCAATCTAATATACATAAAATTAGATGTAAATCCATTTGATGCTCTTAATTCCTTCTACTTAAACATATATATAGTTACAAGCTAATTTTTTATAAATCTTTAAAGATTTATATTACAATTAACATACAATTGTGAGGAAAATATTAACAACAAATGATTTCAAATAAGACAAACAAGTATTAGTAGTATAAATTAACATTGTAATATGTATATTTATTTTACTCAATGTACTCATAACCAACGCTTTAGTCGATTAAAATATTTAATATGTAAAACTCTACTCTTATGTATCTTATTATTTAATGTTATCTCTCTTAAATCTTAAATTTGTTTTATTTTATAACGTTCGATATAGTGTTAAATTCTATATTTAACGATGTGTACTGAGTATTTTAATATCAGCATACCAAAATAGTATTGGGATTGGAGTAAATGATATACTGGGAAGTAAGTAGGTCATGGTTATATGTATGTTATTAAATCCTTTTGTTTAGGTTTTTTGTTTTTGGTATAATTTCTCAATAGTCTATATCAACATTTTGGTCTCCTTATAACAATTTTGACTTTGAATCATATACTTCGTTTATTGAACGCATAATTTTTATATTATTTTAAAGTATTATTTTAGATAATTCTATAGGAATTTAATGTGAGTGTCAACACTCAGAACATATTTTGAACAGAATCCGTAACGACGACGAACGTCGTTTTTTTTTTTAATCTATTTATTAGTAACCGAGTAAGTTATATAATATATAATACAGAGTATTTATTCTGTGTGTAATTTACTTGGTAAGTAATTAATAAATTATATTTTTAACAATATTATTTCGAGTTCTCGTATTTGTTCAGTTTTTAGCGTTGACCTTGATTGTCGAAACTAGCGCTTAACATAAGGTGAAAAATTATACCGTCTAAAAATAAGACACTGTACCGCTGCACTACGATGGCAAAAACGGCTATATTAGTTTAATTTAATAGCTGAATTTTTTAATAATAAGGTTTTCATACTTTAGGAAAAATATTGTATAATAACTTCGATCTTTCAAATATCTTTGACGAATAAATGATTTTAAAGCTAACAGACTTATTATATACGAGTCATTAAAGAGTCGTCCTAGAACTTCTTGAATACGTGAAGAAGATATTAAAATTAAAATGATGTGAGCCGGTGTAGTGAGAATGATATACATATAGTTGACCTCCAAATATTCAATTTTATTTAAATTATATTATAAATACAAAGGTTTTTATTTATTTTTACAGCATCTTCAGATGTACAGTCAATCGTATTCCTGAGACAAACTCGCTGTTACAGAAGTCTAGGTTACCTTTAGGAATCCTAATACATCCCTTCAAAGACTTAAATGTGAGTATTCAATATTCATTATACGTTTATTATAATATGTAGATTTTTTGCTATATTTGTCTTACTACAGAAAGACAAAAGGATACCTGGTTGATGCGTTTCAAATAAGTATAATATTATTTATTTAAAAACATACTTAGTAAGAAAATGTATAAAAAATTAAACGTAGCGGTATTTGGAAACCTTCAATTTTTATACGTTTTTTTAATGCGTATCTTTCTTTCCTAGGTGTGGAATAACACTTTAAAAATGTAAAAAAAAAATACCAAAGATTTTACCTCAAATATAACTTTTGCGGCGTTGAGTTCTGCCACTCAACACGCAATGCCTCCAAAATTCGGCAGAAAG
>DWAN01000271.1:0-26328 GCA_018230445.1 Heliconius hewitsoni | reverse complement strand
ATATATATATATATATATATATATATATATATATATATATATATATATAGTAATAGTTAGTTACAAATAGTACATCAGTACATTTTTATTTGTTATGAGAGTTCTATTTAGTTACATAAGTATATTTTTATTTGAGGTTGCTGCTCTTGAACGCGGAGTAAGGCAATTGAAACAACGCTGTGACAAATGTATGGAGAAATGCGACAGGATGCTCAGGCGTCTACTTGCAGCCAGAGACGAACTTGGCAAATTCACGTATGTATATTATTTATTTGTTTTAATAAACTTTCATTATCAGCGTATTATTTACAAAAAAAAGATCTATTCATATGATAAAAATGATTTACTCCTCTAAAATGTTCACCTGCACCGAATACATGATGTATATCATACATAGAACAGAAAATGTAGAATAGAGCATTTTAACACAATGTTCTTTCACCCAAAAATAAAAAATGCAAAGCAAAGAAAACTATGAATACAATTAATAAATATTTTCAATATAATTTTAACACTGATTTTTAGCAATGAATTGAACACTTTCAACACTTGGATGGAAAGTGCATACCGCACTCTAGAAGACAAGGAAGTAGCATTATCTAAAGTGGAACATTTAAGCGGTCAAAGCGACGATGTACGTGAGTTCGTGTCTGACGTCATCGCTCATCAAGCTGATCTTAGATTCATCACTATGGCCGCTCAGAAGTTTGTGGATGAGAGCAAGGTGCTTATTAAATATTGATAATTGATTAAAATGTTTTTGAAATATATTTAAGAACCGAAAGGTTTACCTTTCGTGACATTTGTCACAATTTTTTGTTTTATTCATAATTATTTAAAAAAAAGTCTTAGTAAAAATATAAATTTCTATTCTCATTATGTTAAGTAAATAAAATTTAAAATTAAAAATAACTATTCTTTACACATATCCAACATACAGCATGTCATAAACAAATTAAACGAATTTCTTAAATTTTACCCAATTTTGCAGGAATTCCTATCAATCCTCAACGACTATCGTACAACATTACCAGCTCGTCTCTCCCACATCGTTCCACCGGCGGACAGTCTAGTAAGAGAGCACGCAGCTTTAGCGAGAAGAAGACATTCAGACTTAGCCAATAGAGCTCAGAGACTGCTCGATAGACTGAGAACGGCGAATGATGGGTCTGCGAGATATAGGGAAGCATTGCAAAGAGCTCAGAGATGGATGGAAACAGTATGTTTTTTTTATTTAATTTTCTTCTTCGATCTTAATATGGTTAATGAAGAAATGATGGTAGACATGTTCATTGTGATTTAGATTTCCATTTGGTAGATTGTTAATATTTCTAACACTATTTGTTATATTTATTTTCAATAAGATAAACAGTCTCAAAGTTGTAACTTCCCATACGTAAACAATGTGTGGAGAATGAGTGATCTATTATAAGGTTATTTTGCTATTAATGTTTAATATAGTAATGATAAAGAAAATATATGGAATAATTAATCTCCTGTTCCTAATAATTAAAGCAAATTTCCCTCACATTAAGATAATATTGACATATAAAATTAAATTTTCCTTCAGGTTGAACCTCAAGTCCGAGCAGTAATATCTGAAGCGGTGGGTGGCGAGCCCAGAGCGGTTGAGTCGCAACTCGCCCGAGCTAAATCCCTCCACACTGATGTGTTGGCTCAGGGGAGACTCATCGATAATGCTAGAGATGTAAGTTGATAAGAACTTTTGGTTCCTTGGGTTTTTATTTTTTATAGCTTGGACTATATCATTAATTTTACATTCTTATACATTTTTAAAGTATGAAATATTTTTTTATGGTATAATTTATGTTACTAATATAGATTTGGGCTTAATGCTTTTTAATATTTTTTATTTAAAAGCTACCTTTTTGGAAACACCACACAATATTGCGACTCTTTATACCAAATTGGCGGGTATCGCTCATTAAGAATCTGAAATGTAATAATATATATATTTTTTTACTTCACAGGCTTGCGACCAACTAGTCAAATCTCTAGAAGGCAACCTAACACCTTCGGAAATAAGACAGCTTGAAGTGCCGGTCCTAGAACTTTCCGAACGATACAATGAACTGAGTTCGGCCGTCGGATCCCGTTGTGCTGAATTAGAAGCCGCGTTACTACAGTGCCAAGGATTGCAAGATGCGGCCGAAACGCAAGGGCAGTGGCTGACGGCTGTTGAAAGTGGTTTTAAGTAAGTTGTAGTGTAAATTTTAGTTAGTGTTGAGTAGCGGTACTCAACCCCCCTCTTTGCCTTGTTGTTGGAGCGAGCGAGCAAGTGGAAATCGAGCCCACAAATTAATATAGAACTTTGTTTTGGAAGTTATGTTATAATAAATATCAGTACATTAGCTTAATAAGTTGTTATGACATAGTTGTCATATGAAGACATAAGACATGAATATAAAGTATTTTGTATAAATTTTTACCTTTTCTCTTTTCTTTTCAACAATACATTTTAAGTTTATGCAGATATAATAGAAAATCAGAATGATAAATCCATTTTATAAATAAATTTCTCTATATTCTTCTCAGGAACCAACAGAAACCAGTGTCCCTAATCCGGGAACGTCTCGACGAACAAATCCGGGAGCAAAGGCTTAGTCATTCCGAGTTAGAAGCGAGAAGACCAACACTCAATAAGTTGTTATCATCGGCCCGAGATGCTGCTCTAACGCCCAGTAATGTTAGGATTGCTAAGAAATTGGAACAGCGGGTTGAGGATATTTATAATAGGTATTTGATTTTTTTTATTTCACACTATTGACCAAAACAAGGCTTCACGCACTTTAAATTGTTGATATATTATAGCCAAATTATACAACATTTTTATACAAATTGTAGTTTATATGTTACTGTGAAGTGTCATCTAAATCGGCTCAGTAGTTTATCATTGATAATGGAGGATCACAGGATCTTTTAAAATTGTTTTTATTATAATTATTAGTCTTTAATTCTTTATTTTAGTAAATGCCTGTATTTTATATTTTTGTTGTTAGGATTGATTAAATAATACAATAAGTTTTATTACATTTTTAAAATTTATTTTATTTTGTCAAAAAGTAATTATTTTATTTTTGGTATTTTAATGAAAAAATATAAAAATATCTACGGTACGAGGTACGAGGTACTAAATCAATTTCTAATTCCAATCATTAAAGAAAGAAAATAAAAATATATCGAATCTACTACGAAACTTTCTTCCAGATACGAGAAGCTGCTAGAGCGCTCTATCAAACGCAACCAACAGCTGGAGGAAGTGTCGCTGGAGCTGCTACAGTTCTCGCAACAGGCGTCCGCTCTGGAGGCGGCGCACGCGCAGCTGCTGGACATGGCGGACGCGCGCGACGACCGCCTGAGACTGGCGGACCTGGTTAATGCTAGGTGGGTATTATTTAAGTCACTTTAAAAGCAATCATTATATGTATAAGTTGTTGTTGTGTAATTTCAAAGTGGTCAAGAAAGTGCCTGTTACTTTACTATTTGGTGAAAAACATAAAATAAAAAAAGTAAACGAAAATAAAACATCTGAGCCTCTCTCAGTGCTCCTCAACTCTCCTAGGAAACTAAAAGACAAAATTTCAAATATCCACGGTACATAATTTCGACTGCTTTGTATATCAGCCATTCGTTTAGTAACTACATTTATGGTACGTATTTTAGTTTTTAAAATTTATTAAAAATATTAAAATATTTATTCTAGGGATAAGCAAATGCCATTGCTCGAGGAATGTCTCAGAAATGGGAAACAGTTGATCTCGAAGAAGGATGTCACCGATACGCACGTCGTACGTGATAGAATGAAGGTTAGTTATATTTTATCAAAATGGTATTTTATATATTAATAAATGAAAAGATGAGTATAATAAGAAAAGAAAATACAAATATAATCAAGTACAGTTTTTGAAAGTAAATAAACTTAGTTAATTAAATAGTTAAAAAATAGTAATAAATTTAATATTTATAATGTAATAGTATTTTTAATTTACAATACGCCCCGTATTGTGGCAGATAAACAAGCGTGTGACTAAAAACGTAACGACTGTGGGTTCGATTCCCACTCGGGGGAACAAACGAAGTAAAAAATGGAAGTGTTTAATGGGAATAGAGTGTCTTATCTAACTCTCTCTCTCTCTCTGTCTACTCTGCTACTCTGCTTGAAGTATATTAATTAATACGTGTTTGTAAATAATTTTAATGTTTATAGGCTCTTGAAAACCAATGGCGCGATTTCAACGTGTCGTTGGAAGAGAGACAGAAGCTCACCAAACAAAAAGCAGAACAGCTTAACCAATATGAATCATTGAGAGTACAGGTAATGTATTATTTACTATTTATTTAAATATTCATTATATTTATAATATTGTATGACGTTATTGTAGTTTAGCTATAATGAGAGTGTTGAGTTCCGCCTTTCAACATGCAATGTCTCGAAACATTTAGTGATGCGTTGAAGGCGGAGTATCTTAACATCAGGTTCCCTTCACGTGTCCTATTTTATGCGGAATCCAGCGTGGAGCTAAAATTACATGCATGTAACACTATGCTGTTATTTGCTGCTGGTGATTCTATGAGAGGTGTTCCAAATTCGACAAAAACATGAAAAAAAGTGTGGCGCAGGGTCACAAAGTTTGACTTTAGACACGTTGTAGGTAAGGTTAGGTTGAAATTGGTTGTAGGTTCGATCTCTACTCGAGGAAATGAAATATTTATTTAAATTTATATTTCCATTTCTTCGCTCTCGTCTCGGAACTGACGATGAGTTCCACCACTCAACACGCAATGCCTCCAAAATTTGACGATAAGTAGGGAACGGAGTGTCTTAACACTAGGTACCCTGGTATGTGCTTGATACAGCGTGAAGGTGATTTAAAACATAAAAATATATGTAAATATTATTATTTATTCTATATTATTATGTATAATTTATTCTATATTGCTATTTTCAGGTCCTAGAGTGGCTACAAAGTATGGAGAATCGTGTCGCGCATTTACGTCCCGTTGCAGTTGATTTGGAAGTCATCAAACATCAACAAGATGAACTTAGACCGCTCGCTAAAGAATATAGAGACTTCTCTGTTAATATTGATAAGGTAATATTTGTTATATGTTTTTAGAATAAAAAAAACAGTAAAAAAAGATTTCAAGGCCATAGTGGCCTATTAAGACATCATTTGTTGGTAATGGAATGGTTGTGAGTTCAATTTTCATTGGGAAGGAAAGATTAAATTTTAATTATTTTCATTTCCTCTGCTTAACAAAGCGTGATGTTGGAGCCAGTGAAAAACATTTGGCAGAACTTGTTTGATGAATAAAACGCTGTTTGAATTTGCCTACTATGATTCAATGAATAAACTTCTTTATGTTACATTACATTAAAAAAATACAAGCGCTATTAACTTCTTATATAAATATCTAACAACTAATAAAATAATACCAATAATATGTCCGTAGGCGAACGAAGCAGCCGCAATATACGACGCGTTAACTCGCGGGGAACGTGCCGACAGTCCACATCGTAAACGACAGCTCTATAGCCCTACTAAGAGACAAACACCTAGTGAGTGTAAATATTTTAATAATTTTCAAAATAAAGAAACATACGCAAAATAGTAAAAATAATTTCTATCTGCGTCTCCTGAAATATTTCAAAAAGCTAAAGCATATAATATAATATTTGTATTAATATTTATATGGTTTCATAATTAAAAATCTTTTGCCCACACAGGTCGTACAGATGGTCGTTCCCCATCCCCGGGCAAAGTCAGGGCGCTAGTTAGTCCAGCATCAGCATCGGCGTCGTCAGGATTCTCTTCTAGAAGATCCAGTCAAGACGGTTTCCATTTGGATGGTAGGATTTTTTTATATACTGAAATAGGCTTGCATTTGACCGCGTCATCAACCTAATGAACGTTACGAACGATCATTGTTTTGTTTTTATAGGATGAGCTTAATATTGTTTTTATGCTTTCAAAATATGGGACACAGTGGAAAATTTAAATATAAATATATAATATACAATACGTTACAGAACTATCACCAGTACAGCAACAAATATCGGATATCAACAATAGATACGAGCTACTCGGAACAAAACTAGCGGACAGACAAACAGAAATCGATACTGTTAGGGAGGAAGTCAAGAAATATTTGGACAGCTTCCGATCTCTCAATATCTTCTTGGATAAGGTATGTTGATGGCCACTTTTAAAGGCTAATTTATCTTTAAGATAACGATATGGGCTTAATACGCATTCGAAAATATATTTATATATATTTTTGTTTATTCATATTTTAAAGAATTTGTCATTTATGTGAATAAAACGAAAAATATTCACAATCGACAATCATAGTATAAAAAAACTTTAGATTGTTTTATTCCATCATTTTGTTCTATAGATCTGATTCTATTATTGTAAAGAGAAACTATATAAATATTTTCTAACAGAAAAACTATACTTTAAATATCATTCTATATTTTTAGGTCCAAAGACAATTACCAAAAGAGTCCATTCCCAATACGAAAGAAGAAGCTGACAAAACGATCAAACAAGCGAGAGCAGCTCTTGAAGAGATGTATGAAAAACAGAGCATATTAGATTCTACTAAGACACAGGTAAGGAAATCAATTTAACGAAATCAAATGAAAAGTGCAGGTCATTACAGGGAATATGTATTTTCATTTAAAGTAATAATGAGATCAGGGAAATTGTTTTTTGTAGTGTTTTATACTTATCCAATTTCAATTATATTTTATTAAATATGTATTTTATAAACAGGTTCGTGAGCTTCTTCGTCGCAAACAAACAGTGGAAGGTGCCGATAGATTACACGATGAGAGTGAAGAAGTGGCTTCTAGGTGGAAAGCACTACATGACGCTTTTAAGGATAAGTAAGGATTTTTTATACATTTTTAATAGTCGAGGTCGTGGTCACCTTAAAGTTAAAATTTCTGATTTCTTTCTTATCACTTTAAAATATACAGGGATTGTAAATTTGCATGGCATTATTACTATACTTTATTTATGTATATTTCCCACTGACTTTTATATCTATAATTAAGAAAAACAAGTTAGTATAGTCCTAATTATCTTTTATTCCAACAGGATCCATGTAATGGAGGAGATGAAAGACTTCCACGACACTCACAGCAGCCTCACACTATGGCTCGGCTCTAAGGAACGTATGTTGAGTGCTTTGGGACCTATTTCATCCGACTCCAGAGTTGTTCATACGCAAGTACAACAGGTAAGGGAGAATTCACTTATAGTGTATTAATTAAGTTATGTTATACATTTTTCTATTATTGAAATTGAATACCTTAGAGAGACATTCAAAAATCTTGATAAAATATATCTGTACATAAATAAAAATTTGTATTAATATTGAATTATTTCATAATTTGTATTAATATTAAAAGAAACATTGTATCTTATGTAAATAACATTTTTAAATGTTATTTACTTGTAAATTGGGCCAAACGTACAAATGAATTTGCTAAACTAGTATCTACAAAATATGATTCAAAATGTCCGGGCACCTCTGCGTAACCGACTGTGTGCGAGATACAGCGTGAAGTAAAAAAATACCTAAATTTTGTCTTTCCACCAGGTCCAAGTCCTCCGCGAGGAGTTCAGAAGCCAGCAGCCTCAACTAACTCACTTAGAGGAAGTCGCACATACAGTATTACAACGCTTGCCAGAAAACGATCAAGATGCGAACAAATTGCGCCAAAAATTACAAGTCATTCAAGATAAATGGAATGATCTGCTTACACAGTTAGTTTTGCGGTTTTTTTTATTGGTTTTATGTTTGTCGTGGTTATACCTAGTTGTAATATATAATAGCAGTTGAACAGTTTCTGACTGTAAACATAACAATTGTGAGTTCAATTCTAGGTAGGATAATAAATTATTTTTACTTAGTCGCTCTGTGAACAAAAAAGTGAGCTTCGTCATTCAAAATGTAACCGTCTCGGAAATTGTTGTTGTTGTCTTAACACTAGGTTTTCTTCTGTCTTCTGTTAAAAACAGCGTGATATTTATTGTTATTAAATTATTATAACAGCATAAAATAAGAACAATACAAAAGAAAGAGAAACATTAATACCAATATAACATTTTTGCGAATAGGTTGGAACAACGCGCAGACAGCCTGGGAGCAGCCGCCGACACATCTCGGGAACTCGACGCGGGTCTCGCGAGGCTGAAGAGCGCACTACACGCTATATCCGACAAGCTGGACGACGTCGCTAACGACGGGGAACCCGCTGATCAGATCAGGGAAGTCGAGGTAATGCGGGATTATGCTTATAGTAATCGTGGCATTAAGTTCCTCGCGTCCTCGCTTAGGCCACAGTGCTTCAGGGGCTAAATCGTGTGACTGTAATCGTCCGCAGAAGCTGGAGCGCCAGCTGGAGGGCCAGCGGCCGCTGCTGGCGGACCTGGAGGCGGCGGGCGCGGCGCTGGCGGCCGTGCTGGCGGCGGCGGGCGCGCGCCACGACGCGCACCACGTGCAGGCGCAGCTGGCGGCCGCCGCGCGCCAGTACGACCTGGTGCAGAGGAAACTCGACACCATCAAGGCCGAGATCGAAGGGGCTATTAAGTGAGCGCCATTTTTTTTCACTTTTTTGTTCTTTTTTTGGATTTCCTTTGTTATTTCGTTAGGTGTTAGTTTTTATGCCGATTGATGTGTGTAATGATTACTCTGTTAAAATGCTAGTGAGATACAGAAATTGCATATGTGATCCCGCTCCCAAAGTACAATGTTAATTATTTATTAGGTAGCACGAAATTTTAATGTTTTAACACCGTATTACTCTAAAAAAATATACAAGAAATATTTTTATAAGGAACTTTATATAACGATAGTGTATATAACGAAAGTTCAGAAAGATCAAAAAACAATCTTAAAATGTCGGCCAATGGCAGTACATTTGTATAAACTTACTTACTTTTCTTAGGGACGGACGTAACCTCGAGGAGACCGTATCCCGCACTCTAGGATGGCTACAATCTGAGTTGTCGTCTCTACCGGGACGATTGCAAGTGTCAGCTGATAAAAACAAGTTACAGCAGCAGGTGGCGAAACACGAACCACTGTACCGCGACCTCACACAAAGAGAACATGAAATTATTATGTTGTTGGATAAAGGTATAAATCATTTTAATAAACAAAAAAATTTTTTTTTATGTAAATTGTTATATTGCATATAGGTTTTGTCCAATATACATTTTGTATAAATTACTATTGTATCATATTTTATTACACGACTTCTATAAGAAAAGAAGGTTATCAATTTGACTGCTATTTTTTTTATATTTGAAAAAAAAACACAACACATGAACATATCAAAGATCTAATGATAAGTTTTAATTTTAATATATAGATATATATCATATTAATATATTGTTGCATTTGATTTCAAGTGAAGTTGTAAAAATAAAATTATATATATATATATGTTTTTTTTTTCTTTTGTTCAGGCCGTGAAATGGAAAAGAAACCAGCGTTCCAGGGTCTCCGTAAGGACTTAGACAGGATTCAAACGCAATGGGACAAACTGAAGCGGGAAACCGTCGATAGATACACACGTTTGCAAACTGCTATGGTGAGAATTTATTTGTTTTTATTTAATATTTTATGACTGTTTTGTTTCTTTTAATACGATTTTTTATAAACAATCTAAATGACTTTATTATGTTACTTAAAAAGAAGAGTTAATTTTTGATTTACACTATTAAACAATATCATATTTTATAAAAATTATATTATATTTTTCTCTAATTCAATATTTCTTTAACAGGAACATTGCCGTAAATACACGAAAGCTCAAGAGTCTTTCGTGCCGTGGCTGTCGGATGCTGAGGACAGATTGAATAAACTGCCTCCAGTTGTGTTCACTAAGAAAGATGTGGAAAAACAGTTGAGGGAACTACAGCAGATTAGAAATGATGTTTGGAAGAGGTGAGGTTTTATTGTATAAAATTATTATTAAAACTTAGGTTTATTATCTGTAGCTATGTACGCGCAGTGAAATGTAAATAGCTTAGAGTCATATATGACCCATGACACATTCGTAGTGAACGAAAGTGTCTTAATGGGAACCTAGTATTAAGATACTCCGTTCCCATTAAGACACTTTCGTTCCCCCCTTTCTATCGTATTCTCGAGAAACTACGCGATAACAAATGTAAATATTATAAAGGCTTCTTAATTTTTCGTAGATCTGGTGAATATGAGAACAATCGCACTCTTGGAGAAACTTTCATCTCAGCTTGCGACGTGGACCAAGAGATTGTGAGAAAACAGCTCGACGTCATGAAGGACAGATGGGATAGAATTAACAATGGTTTGTAATTAATAAATTTAAATATGTGATAGATACCTTATCGTCAAAAAATAAAAATAAAAATGTTCTTATAAGTTTTACCTCTTCACTATTAAGCCTTTTTATTCTTTTTTTATACAATACTATTTGGTTTAAATATAATGAGTATAATCTAAGAATTGGCCTTCCATATTTTTTTTTACTTAAATTCTCGCTCAAACTCGTTATTTCTTGCCTCTTACATCTCACTCGCACAGAGGAAACATATTGAGTTTTGCCTACACTCTCTCATAACTTCCATCTTCTTCTCATACAGACCTCATATATAGTATAGTCCTCCTCTCTCATACATATTGTCTATGAGAAACAGACTTCTCTAAATAAACCTTAACTTTGCCATATTCCATACTTCTCCCATACAATCATATTTTTTTAGATCTACGTACTATTATTATATAATACTCTTAACATTATATATAATGTTTAACAGAGGTGCTCCAACAAGTGGAGTACCTGGAGTCCACGTCTCGCAAGCTGGGCGAGTTCCTAGACAAAGTGCGTGCGGTGGAGGCGCCACTGGCGCGCTGCGAGGAGCGCCTGGAGGCAGCGCGGGGGGCGCCGCCCGCCGCCGCGCGCGACGCTGTTGCCAGGCTGCTGGACCACGTGCACGGGCTTAGGGCTCCGTTACAGGTGAAAGATGATTTCTTTTTTCTTGTTTTTAGCTTTATGATTTGTAAGGTATGCAGAGATATTATAGTGTTGAAATATACAGAATATTTAACAGAGTGTTTTCATCCGAATTCGAGATGTTGAGTTCTTAATGGTAGAATTCAGTGCATCTTGTACAGCATTGAATTCCACTACCCATAATATAATACCTTTTACCAAAGCTGAAATAAGAAAATAATTAAATCATAAACCCATAGTTTGAGGTTTGAGCTTGCAACCGCCACGTTTGACGGAATTAACTATTTTTATCTTCTGCACTGTTAACTAGACATATAAGGTATTAGACAAACTTACTTACCCAAAACAATCTTCCAGAGCGTCAATATATCAGCAGACGACATCATAGCTCTTGCAACGGAATTCGGTGGTCCAGAAGCCGGTGCCAGAGCTCGACCGGTCCTAGATGAGACCGTCAAGGCACTCGCTGAACGTCTCCAAGATCTGGAGGCGAAGACTGAGGATGCTAGAGAGAAGCTGGCTGGTGCGGCCGCTGCTTATTCGCAGTTCCAGGTTATTATTATTTATCACATGCATTTTTTGAGTTAGTGGAGTATTACGACGGTTGTGGGTTCAAGTGTAACCACTCGAGGGAATGAATAATTTTATTTTCCCGAAAATTGTCGAGTGTCGAGTGTTCTATTCCACTGACGTTTTTACTTGGAGTTAATGAAATCAATTAATTATCTCAAACGTTAAAATATATACCAAATTCCTCTGTCACTATTAATTTTTGTATATATTTACACAATGTATGACAAAATAAAGGATTTATCCACTATTATAAATAATATTTTCTTAATTTAGGAAAAAATAAAGACCGTATCCCACGATTTATCCGATCTGGACAAGGAATTAGACAACATGAAGGCACCAGGTCGTGAAATTAAAACGGTGAAGGCACAATTGGATGACGTTGCCAGATTCTATAAGAAAATTGAGAATTTAGAAGACTTGGTCATAGATTCTGCAAGAACGGCGGAGAATTTGGCTGATGGTGGACACGGAGAGTCTGATAAAGCAAGGGATCAGGTGAGGCTTATAAATAGGTTTTTCTTGTAGAAAAATGGTTAATACTGTACTACTATTATAGTAGATAGGAATTGTCTTTATCAAAACTTAATCTGACATTATAAAAATCAATAAAATAACTGACTGAACTTTCATAATTATTAACAAAATCACAGGTGGAAAACATCCGCAAGCAACTCGCCAAATTGGATGAACGCGCACGCGCCAAGGAACAAGATTTGGACGATACATTGAGCAAATTGGAGGCCTTCTATAAAGCTTACGATTCAGTCATGGATGATGTTGATGAGGTAATTTAGGCTTATTTCGCTTAATTTTATCATCATTATGTTGTTTCTTTATTTATTTGTAGTATATTAAAATTTATTAATTAAGTATAAAGATTGAAGAAATTTGATTTGTGCGTGATTTGGCTAACTAGCCTATATATCATTTGCTAAGACAGTATCTTATTTTTCTTCCAAATAGGCATCAGAACAAGTACGGAGTCTAAAACCGGTTTCCTCAGAAGTTGAACAAATCCGTACTCAACAAAAAGACTTTGCGGACCTAAAGAAGCGTACGTTAGAGCCGTTAGGGCAAAATGTATCGCATTGCAATAAAATAGGGCAAGGATTAGTGAGATCAGCCCTACAGGGAGTGTCTACACAACAGCTGGAGAAGGATCTGGAGAAGATGAATGATAAGTGGAACGCTATAAAGGACAAGGTAATTATTATTAATATATAATATAGTTTCTTATAATATATTAGAACTTTTTAGAAATATTGAATTGTTATATTTTTTAATAATACTCTAATAAACCATGTTAGACTATGGAACCGAATTTCATATTCCTTTTACTAAATAGAGAAAATAAATATCCGAGTGGAAATAGATCAGCAATCGTCACGCGGCACAATATCTGACTGTAAACGTAAAATCTTTGGGTTTGATCTTGCATGGAAGAATTTATTTTCATTACCTCTGGTAGCAAGACAAAGCAGGGACTTAAGTCCGTCACTCAACTCGTTATATCTCGAAGATCAGATATGGGAATGCAGTGTCTTAACACTAAGTTCCCTTTACCCTGCTGTTTTTGGGACACAACGTGAAGCTACAAAAATAATTTTATTTAGATTCTAATGTATTTTTTTTCAATTAGATGAATGAAAGAGAACGTCGCCTCGACGTTGGTCTCCTCCAGTCCGGCAAATTCGCAGAAGCACTCGCCGGCTTAGAGAAGTGGTTGACTGACACTGAGGACATGGTCAACAACCAGAAACCACCGTCCGCCGATTATAAAGTGGTTAAAGCTCAATTGCAGGAGCAGAAGGTAGGTTTCTACTAGCTTAGTCACATTAACTCGTTAAATGAATAAACTAAATTTAGTGAGGTTCCAAATGCCAAATTAAAAATAAACTAATAAATTCAACCAAAAATTTCTTACTGTTTACACAGATAACATATTTTCCAGTAAATAAAATAATTTGCTTTTATTTTCCTTTTTTATTTCTTCAATGAATAAAAAAATGAATTGTAGTACTAATTCCGAATTACCTCTTAACAGTTCCTCAGAAAAATGCTAATGGACAGGCAAAATTCCATGTCATCTCTGTTCGCCATGGGCAACGAAGTAGCCGCCGGATGTGACGTCACAGAACGTAAAGCTATAGAGAAACAATTAAAGACATTAATGCTGAGGTTCGATCAGCTAACTGGTAGTGCTCAACAGCGGATGCTCGATCTGGAACAGGCCATGAAGGTAGCTATTGTTTACTATATTTTTCTTTTTCAAATGGGGAACGGAAGTGAACTGCCTAACCTTGCTATATGCGGGATACAACACATAAATAATATATTTTGGGTAGACTGGGTAAAAGAGCTTAGTAGTAGTTCCACCCAACACAAGTATTAACATTTTGCTGAGTGGAATTTGAACTTATTTTTCTTATCTAACATGACACTATAATGAATATATATATGAAAAAAAGAAAACAAAACCAAATATAACCAAATAACAATATTCCTTCCATAACATCTTTATAGGTGGCTAAACAATTCCAAGAGCAACTTCAACCGCTCGTCGAATGGTTGGACGTCACTGAGCGTAAAGTAAAGGCTTTAGAACTGGTGCCCACCGATGAGGAGAAAATACAGCAGAAGATTAGAGAGCATAAGGTTAGTTTGCTTTTAGGATTGTTGAATTCAAAGGAAAAACATTTTTTTACGGACTGAGTGTCTGAATAATAGGTTTCCTATCCTGTTCGGTTATATGTGATATACAGTCAGCCATCTAAAAAAAGAAAAACTCAATAATTAACAAATGTTATATTTTCAGAACCTCCACGACGATATTCTATCAAAACAACCACCATTCAAGCAATTAACAGAAACAGCTTCCCAATTAATGGGGCTTGTGGGTGATGATGAAGCTACGACTTTGGCAGATAGATTACAGGCCGCTACCGATAGGTAGGTTTTATTATCTATCCCCTTTTTATTATTTTTCTAAATTATTTGCTTTATTTGGTTTTTTTTTCTTTTATTAAATACCACAACCCAAATAGACAAATTCGAAGTTTAAAAAGTTGAAGCTGAAGTTCAATTACCTGAACATCATTCATAAAAAATATAAATGAGTTCAAAAACAATATACAGTAATCTAATACGTTTCCACCAGATACCAAGCGCTGGTCGACCACAGTCTCAACATAGGCGACCTATTAGACAACTCACGCAAGGGTCTCCGCCATCTTGTCCTCACGTACCAAGACCTATCCGCGTGGATGGACACCATGGAACAGTATTTGGCCAAGAGAAAGATATTGCCGGTGCATATGGAGAAGTTACTGAGGCAAATGGATGAATTGGCGGTAGGTATTATGTTTATGTGAATGTAAATATTAATAGTGGAATATATTAAAAATATTTTATTTTTATATACTGCTTGTAATAATGTATTTTTTTTATTTTATATTAATTTAAATATTTGACTTTAATAAAAATTTTGGTTTCGATTTTTACTTTGGAAGTCAATCACTAATCACAATCATAGACCAACCTTTAAAAAAATTATAGATGGATTATATTTATAATATAATAATTTAACATTAATTAACCATCAATTCATATATAATACAGGAGAAAACTGAAGAAATAGCATCAAAACAAGAACCAGTAGACAGCACTGTGGAGTCAGGTCTGGAACTAATGAAGCATATATCAGGAGACGAGGCATTACAGCTCAAAGATAAATTAGATGCACTCCAAAGAAGATATAATGAATTAACGTCGAAGGGAGCTGAGTTACTGCGTATTGCTTCGGAGACGTTGCCTCTGGTGCAGCAGTTGTATGGAAGTCATGCGAAGTGAGTTTGAAATTAATTTTAAAAGTATATTTATTTATTTTTAATAAGAAAATAACAAACAGTGTATTAACAAGCGATCTAAACACCTGCTGAAATTTATTGTTATGTTATAGACAAATTTTACAACATTCTTACATAAATTGAAGCCTAGAAGATTTTGAATTGTGTTATTCTGACGTATAAAGAATAAGGAGGGAGGAGTTAAATTAATAATTGTAAAATTAAGCAATTTTCATAGCATTGACTTTTATAACAAAATAACGAGAGTTCTGGCAAGAATGGAAGAACGTGCTTTTTATTTTTGATCTTTCTTATTAATTTAATTATTTTATAATAGGTTATCTGATTGGATGTCAAGCGCAGAAACATGCCTACAGTCCGTAGAACCGCGTGAAGAAGACATATTGAGATTGGAGGCAGAACTACAGGAATTTAGACCACTGTTAGATAACATCAACCTTGTCGGTCCTCAGTTATGCCAGGTATCAGTTATGTAAAACATATCGTTTTTTGAGGCTGTTGTGGTACAGAGGTATAACGTCTGACTGTTACAATGGGGAACGTTTATTAAAATTTTACCATTTTACATATTAAGATACAAATTTAAATACAAGTAAAAATAATATTAAAAGCAATAGAGATTATATAGAAAATATTAAAATTACAAAAAAATTACAATAAAAAATTAAAACACCTCAGCGAAATGCTATGAGATGTAATCCATTCATCCTAATAATATGCTATTTTATTTTTTTGCTTTTTTATAAAGATATAGCACGGCGTTGAATTCTGCCGCTCGACACGTAATGCTTTATAAATTAAGGAATAATCGGGAAATGTAGTGTTTCAACAATAATTTTTCCTTCCTACCAGATTTCACCTGGAGAAGGCGCCACCCACGTGGAGGGTGTAGTCACCAGAGATAATAGACGTTTCGATGCCATCGCGGAACAGATACAGAGGAAAGCGGAGAGATTGCTGTTGAGTAAGAAGGTAATATGTGTATTAGTATTTTTTTTCTAAGATTTCATTTAAGACACTCAGGCTATGTGACTTAGGTTTTGTATCTCAAATGTTGGTAATGGTAATTTGTCTCCAAAAATTGTATTCTTAGGTGTAAGGACAAAGTTTCAAGTGAGAGTGTAGCTAATACGAAGTATGTGTGCCAACAGCGCTCGCTGGAGGTGGTGGGCGACATGGAGGAGCTGACGGAGTGGCTGCGCGGCGCGTACGGCGCGCTGCAGGGGGCGGAGCGCCCGGCCGCCGCCGCGCCCGCGCTGCGCGCGCAGCTCGCCGCGCAGCGCCCGCTCGCCGACGACGTGGCCGCGCAGCGCGCGCGCGCACGCGACCTGCTCGCGCAGGCCAAGAAGGTATGTCTTTGTGTTCATTCAGCCCTATAAGAGAAGAATGGCTGTATTAAAGTTATTTTCATTTCAACATTTTTCTAATAAAAAACGCAGTATAGAAGCCAGTAAATATAGAATGGCTCGAATTAGAATACTTCATTTTTTTATTTTAATTTCGTATATAAATATCAGTCAAAGAAATTTTTATTTTTGCTATATTAACATAAACCGTTGCACAACTTCAAAAATAACCTTTTTTCACCAGGTTCTTCGCGAATGCCAGTCCACCGACGAAGCAGCTATAATAAGAGAAAGGAGTGAAGAACTAAAGGAGATGATGGAGGAAGTGGGAGCTCTTAGTGCAGCAAGATTGGCCGCGTTAGAACAAGCATTGCCACTCGCTGAACACTTCGCTGATACTCATAATGGGTAAATTTAATATATATTTTATTATTTTACTAAAAAAATTATAATCTCTATAAAATTTTACAATAAAAATAAAATTTTAAAAGACCCATTGCCTTTTAGTGACGGTTTTTTTTACTAAATTAAAGATATTTTGGGTTGTCTCTTTACTGTCTTAACTAAATATTTAGGAAAACTGTTAAAACATTTTTAGTCAGACATTAAAACAATATTTACTTGAAAAAAAAACTTATAATATAACAATTTATTTCCATAGCCTATGTGCCTGGATGGATGAAATGGAAAAACAGGTAGGCGCGTTAGCGCTACCCGCCCTCAGGCCCGATCACATCGCACAACAACAAGATAAAACTGAGGTATTTGATGTTGATATGTATATTTTATTTTTCAATAATTGGTGAAATTTTGGGCAATAATTTCGTAATAGTGAATTGGTTTAATAATAAAATTTCTACTAAAACATATCGATGCAAAATAAAAATGAAACTTATCACTAGATATAAAAAACCTATATATATATGGGGACATTTATCATCGTAACAAAAACCAAAAAAAAATGTTTTAAAGATTTTGTTTGTTAAACGCACATAGCGTTTATACGCGCTAACATTCTAAGCTAATTTCAAGCGGACGAATTCGCGGGTGGGTCGCTAATTTTCTGTATAATTAAATTATTTTCACAGATGCTACAACAATCAATAGCTGGTCACAAGCCGCTAGTCGACAAACTAATCAAAACGGGCGAAGCCCTCTCAAAACTCTGCGGTGACGAAGACGCCTTGAAGTTACAAGATACAGTGGAAAATGACTGCGATAGATATAATGCTCTTAAGGCTGAATTGAGACAGAGACAGCAGGAATTAGAACAGGTTTGATTTTGTAGATTTTAGTAAAAAAATTTGTAAAAAAATATAATTATCACATGAAATTAATTGTTTGTTCCAAAATATATATTACAGATTTTTTTATTTCTATTACCTACAGTAGGTAAGTAAGCGATAAAAAACAAAACTTTTAAAAAAATCAATATCAAATAAAAACAAGTTCTACGACCCACTAATAAGACACACATTCCAGGCGCTACAAGAATCGTCAGTGTTCGCGGAAAGACTAGAGGGCATGGTCCGAGCGCTCTCAGGAGCAGCAGATCAGCTGCAACGGGCTGAACCTGTGTCTGCCCATCCGCATAAGATACAGTGAGTTTTAGTTTATTTTTTTTATATTAGACTAGCTTTTACTATCGAAGCGAGCGAATTCGGTAGTAATGGAAATAACTTAGAGTTGTATACGACACATGACTCATTGTATTAATTAGTAATTCCAACCGCATGTAAAAATGTATATAATTAGTTTCTTACAAATATGACCAATAACACTGTAATTCGTATGTAAATGTGAAACACTGTCTTGGTTATTAGCTAAATACAATTAAATTATCACTAAATTATTTCTATATACCCTCCAAAATACATATAATATATAAAGATTACAAAGATTTAACTAATGTCCATCCCACCCAACAGAGACCAAATAGAAGAAAACAACGCGCTAATAGAAGACCTCGACAAACGCCAAGAGGCGTACCGCGCGGTGCAACGCGCCGCCAGCGATGTAATGGCCAAAGCTAATAAGAGCGACCCGGCTGTACGAGATATTAGGAATAAATTAGACAAGCTTAATAAGTAAGTGAATATATGAAGTATTTTGTAGTTTCACGCTGTATCCCGCAGACTAGCAGGATACGCACCGGAGATATAAAACTGAGTATGCGTATTCCATTTTTTGTCTAATTTTTGAAAATATATGTGTTGAGAGGCGAAATTTTCTCATCAATTCTGTGCTTTGTTTCGTTACTAGAGTGAGGAAATAAAAAAAAAAATAAATATATTCAATCTTCGAACATCTTTGTATCATATATTTATTGTGACACCTACTATATTATTAGTTATCGGTATTTTTTTGTATATTGTTATGTGTGTTACCAATATAAATAGCAGTGTAAAAATATATTTAATTAAAATGAACATAACATCAAATAAAATTACCGAAACAATCATCTAATATTTTCCATTATTAAACTAACTTTTACATCAACAGACTATGGGCAGACGTACAAAAAGCGTCAACCGACCGCAGCACGTCACTAGACGCGGCGCTGAACACCGCTCGCCAATTCTGGCAGCAGCTAGACACGGTGATGGCGGCGTTGGCGGAGCTAACCGACGCACTGGCAGCTCAACCACCGCCAGCCGCGCAACCCGCGGCGATACAAGCGCAGCAAGTCGCCTTGCAGGAGATCAGACATGAAATTGATCATACTAAACCTGAGGTCAGTATTTTTTGTATTTTATATAATAATTATCGTTTGCTTAGAGTGTCAACTTGCTAGATCCGTTTCCGATCGGTTGTATTTACCATTTTTTTTATTTATTGTAAATTTATGAACAAAAATATATAAAAAATAAATTGTAAAATAAAATTAGAATCTACAAGCAAAATGTACATACATACAACATACATACAAAAATAATATAATTTAAATAATAAATTCTTCATTAAAAGGTGGAAAAAGTACGTAAAACTGGTTCGACACTCATGTCAATATGTGGGGAACCTGACAAACCGGAGGTCAAGAAACATATGGAGGACTTAGACAGCGCTTGGGACAATATAACAGCATTGTACGCGAGGAGAGAAGAAAACTTAATAGATGCTATGGAGAAGGCCATGGAGTTCCATGATACTTTACAGGTGGGTTTATGATAAATTTTTTGAATATTGAAATATTCATAGATTTTTATTTGTTAAGTGTTCTTTTTTGTGGTAAAATATATATAATTTTAAACTACTTTTTTAATCGAAGTCACGACATCATCTGTACGCTTAGAGAACATGATGTCAAAATATTCCATTCTCTTGTTATTGCTAAATTTGTAAAAAAACTTATTCTCATGTGTGATTGTACAAAATACAAAATCATCCTTTTCATAATCTAGAATCTCCAAGAATTCCTGGAAACGGCTGAAGATAGGTTCTCACGTATGGGTCCTCTCGGCTCCGACATAGATGCGGTCAAAAGACAGATCGCACAACTGGCCGCGTTCAAACAGGAAGTCGACCCACATATGGTGAAAGTTGAAGCTCTTAATAGGTAAATTAATTTGTATAAATATTTTAAGAAAATATATTTTTATTTAACTTTACCGTATGTCCCGCATATAGCAGAGTAGTCAGTTCCCCACTTTCTGCGCATTTTTTAAGACATTGCGATTGAAAATATTAAATAATACTTTTCCCCATGGAATCAAATCCAGAACCGTAGTGCACTAATGCTGTGCCACTGCGCCACTTTAAAATATATTATATTTTTAGTAGTAGTAGCAGTATCCCTTAAAGTTTTTAACCTCTGGTGATGGTTTTACAATAATTTTAAGTTAACTAAACTTTTACTTTTAAAATTTACAATAAATATTTTATTTTCCCCAATCTATTTATTGACGTCCCGATTATGATATTACTTCATAATCGAAGTCATATTTCATTATGTAGATAAATCAAGAACAACATATATTTAAATAAATATAATAATAAAATCATTTAAGGTGGCAATAATATTAATTATCCTTTACACTTTAAACCACGGTTGATGCTTTTATAATAATTTTAAGTTAACTAAAGTATTAATTTTAATATTAATAATAATGAAATTTTATTTTCTCCCATTTCTTTGTTGATGTCCTCATTATATTGTACCCAATATTATGTTGTTTGCCCCCATAAATATTATAGATAATAATTGTTATCCATATTAATTGGTATTAATCTTGAACTAATATTTTTTATGTTTCGCGCCCGATGCTATCACAGGAGTTTGATGAGGCAAGGATTTGATATTCCCATTTTGAGTGTGCTTCTGTTTAGTTGTCGTCGGTCATTGTAGTGAATGTGATAATGTATAATCAGAAAAAAAATACAAAAAAATAATGTTTTCATATGAAAATACTATTTTTATATATTTTCTTTAAGACAATTAGTCTTTAAATATATTTTTTTTCTTTTAAGGGTACAGTATTTTTTCTGGCTATGCATAAATTTATATTTGTATTGTGTCGTTTAAATGTTATTTTGAATGTACTACATGTGGATTCTTCTACTTATAATTTTAACCAAGTATTGATAGTGTCTTGTTTTTTTCTGTTTATTTTAACTAGGTTTTTTTTGTGTATTTACTACGTAAAATTTTATAAATTTTAACTTTCTATCCATAACCTCATTAAAAATTTACTTTATTTTAATATAATATTCTTTTTAACTATGGCTGTATATATGCATGACTGTCTAATGCTATTAGATAGATATGATGATTTCAAATATTTTATGTTATGTGCCAATTTCAGCTTAACTGTGTCGCTGTTTTTTTTTATTGTAAGATTATAAGACAACATTTCACATACAAATATTAATTTATAATCCATGTTTTCTTTAATGGTTTTTAATTAGATTTTCTACGTTTTCTGAAAATGTTATATTTTTTTCTTTCCTAAGTATGGAATAACACAAAATATGTTAAAAAATATACTTTGTCCTAATTTGTTTATAATTTGTTAGAAATCAAAAATCTACCATTTTTTTTATTTTTCATCAGCGATGAATGTGTTATCTTCCAACAAAATATACCATAAAACTTAAAACCTTTAAATAAATCTAATTAATGAATATCTAAATAAATAGGCAAGCCGCAGAACTGACAGAGCGCACATCATCCGAACAAGCATCCGCCATTAAGCAACCTTTGGGCGAAGTCAATACAAGATGGGCGGCGTTGTTGCGAGGCATGGTGGAACGACAACAACAGTTAGAAAGGGCTTTACTAAGACTAGGACAGCTACAACATGCCCTACGCGATACCTTAGCTTGGATCAAACATACGAGTGATACTTTGGATACTTTGAAACCGGTATGTATCCTTTTATTAGGCTTAAAGTAACTCTCTATGTGCGTTTTGTGAAAAATAGTGGACATAATATAACAAACAAATACATAATAGAATAATAAATATTAAAAAATATACAGCTAAAATATGTAATTTCTTACGTTTTGTTCAAGGTGGCCGGTGACCCACAGATTCTAGAAGTGGAACTTGCTAAACTCAAAGTATTAGTTAACGATATAGCCGCTCACCAACCCAGCGTGGACTCTCTTAATGAAGCCGGTGCTCAATTAGTACAACAGACAACAGGTAAAAATTCTTTTTTTTGTTTCTTGATATACATTTTTTTATTGAAGACTAATTAAAGTAATATAGTGTGGAGTTTCTTTCTCTATTTTCGGACATTTCCAGATTTAAGTAATTAAAGGCCCTTTAAATATGTGGAATGATATATTCAATTTAAACTTTATCAGGTTCGGAGGAAGCTGGTGAAACAGCCGAGAAGTTAGCAACATTGAACAGAAAATGGCGCGAATTACAACAGAAAGCAAGAGACCGTCAATCTGAACTCGAAGACGCTTTGCGTGAAGCTCAAAGGTTAAGAGAATTGTTATTTATTAATTGACATATGTGGTCTTAACCTTAAAAATCCTAATCCTAACGTTTAATATATTTATTTTGTGATTGGCTTAGATGAAACGTCAATTTTAGCTAAGTAGTATAGGGTTTTAATGGAACGAACAATGAGTAATCTATTCTTTGAGTAGTATAAGTATACTCTTATTATACACGCGGTGACAACCAACTTATTTATGTTGTTAGCATTTCTATATCTATATATATCTCTCTTGAAAACAAAGAAACCAGTACCGTAGCAAGGAGTAATACTTTAAAAATGGTAAAAATATGTGTTTAATATAAGCAACATTCCTTTTTTTGTTATACAGCTTCAACGCGGAAATCGGTGATCTTCTATCCTGGTTATCCGAAGTGGACAGCGTCATAGCGGCCTCCAAACCTGTGGGCGGGTTGCCCGAGACTGCCACGGAACAGTTGGAGCGATTTATGGTTTGTACACTTATTTCTTGTGTTTTTTTTGTATTCTAGGATATTTTTTTGGAATGATCATAGTTTATTTTGTTTTTGTATATATTAAGTATTGAAGTATAGCTTTGTATTAATTGCTAAGTCTATCATTTATTATGGAAATGCTCCAACTCATTGATTTTAATTATCTTTATATTCCGGAATCTCGTATTTAAAGAATTTTGTATGTTTGATAAATTATTATGGATCTAAAATTTTAAATAACTGCTTAACAAAAATAAGAGTCAATATTAATCCCAAATTCTATTTCCCAAAACAGGAAGTATACAACGAAATAGAAGCAAATCGTCCCAAATTAGAAGCAGTGTTACAGCAAGGACAAGAATACATTAAACGTCAAGACAAACCGAATCCCACGTCTCAGTTGCATCTTAATTTGAACAATCTCAAGTCCAGATGGGATAATGTCACCTCTAGGTAAATGTGCATTTGAGTTTTATATATAGTTATCTATTAATTTTATGTGTTACTTGTTATATTAATTTACTAAATTTAGGAGGACGGAATGTCTTAAATATTAAGGTACCTATCTAACTAAATGTGATAAAATCGTGAAAATAAAACAACAATGTAGAAATATTACAAGAAAGATTGCTATAGTCGATTTTTAATAAAACCTGTATCAAAGTATATCTTAACACGACTAATATAAAATTTGATATTGAAGACCAGCCAAAATTTGGAGATAATTTACACCGTTCTCCTCATTTCGCCCATATATTTACTTTAAACGACGCTACCTAATCTAACGTTACCCTAATGTTATAATATAAGACCACTGACATCACATACTATAAGGTAATACAGATAATTAAAAATATAAATAAGAAGATATGAACCTTAAAACGTTATTTTCCTACATAAAATTTACCTTTCTATCCAAACAGAGCATCAGATAAGAAGATAAAATTAGAAATAGCTCTAAAAGAAGCAACCGAGTTCCACGACGCGTTACAAGCGTTCGTCGACTGGTTGACGAGCGCCGAGAAGACGCTGACATCGGCCAAACCGGTGTCCAGAGTCATGGAGACTTTGTTGAGTGAGTGTTGTTGTTTTGTGTTTGAAATTAATGAAACTTTATTTATTATATAGTATACATATTTAAATTCATTTTACTTATAGTTTATTTTTTACTTTTTTAACCTATCATTAATTCATATATTAATCTTATTTTTACAGCTCAAGTGGAAGAGCATAAATCATTCCAAAAAGAAATTTCCACACACAGAGAAACAATGCTACAATTGGACAAAAAGGGCACCCATCTAAAATATTTCAGTCAAAAACAAGATGTTATTCTTATCAAGAACTTGTTAGTCTCAGTACAACATCGATGGGAAAGAGTGGTGTCTAAGGCTGCTGAGAGAACGAGGGCTTTGGACCATGGCCTGAAGGAGGCTAAGGAGTTCAATGATATGTGGTAAGTCCTAGGTTTTAATTTCCGCCCACTTTTAGAGGCATTATCTGGTAGAGCTAAACGCCACGTTTTGTCTTGTTACCAGATGCAAATAAATAAATAAAAAATTGTTTCCTCGTGTAAAAATCAAGTCCATAACCATCGTGTTTACAGTCACAAGCTGTGCCGCCTCGTCACGTTACCCTTTAATAACTCAGTCCGAGTTTAGGATAGTAGTGAATATGACAAATTTTGGTTCTAATTCTTACTTGAAATTTGATGTTAATGTTATTTAAAAACTCAGTGAGCCTTTTATTTTTCAAATCAATTTAATTTATTAAAAAAGTCAAATCAACTTTGACTATTCAATGTTATCTTTCAATTTTCTTTATATGCTGTAATATTATTATTGTATAATAATAATTATATACAGATATATAATAAAAAAAATTCGTATTCAGGACCAACCTGATGAACTGGTTAGGAGATACTGAACAACAGTTAGATCAACTCAACTCGGAGGCTACTATCAACGACCCAGAGAAAATTAAATTGAGGTAAGTTTTACTTAATATGATATTTGTTAAATTCATGTATTGTAACTGAATTAGTTATTGCTTCCAAATCATTGATATTAAACTGAATATAAAAATATAAAATAGTTTTTAACGGAAATATATTTTTTTTTCTTAGAATAATAATAAGATATGTAATATATTTTTAAATTCTTCCACAGATTAAATAAACACAGAGAATTCCAAAAATCCCTGGCTGCGAAACAACCAGTTTACGATCAAACGAGCAAAATTGGGAAACAATTGAAAGATAAAGCGCCCAAAACAGACGAAATCACGTTACGTAACATGTTAACAGATCTGAAGACCAAATGGACCACAGTTTGCTCAAAGGCTGTCGATAGGTAGGTTAATGATAAATTAATATATTATATTACTAGCGGACGTGGACGCGGCTTCGCCCGCTTGAAGTATGCGAATGCTTATTTTAAATACATTTATGAAATTGTTTTCAAGTTTTTAATAGGATTGATAAGAAAATATAAGCCTAAATGATGATAAATATCCGAAAAAGTATAATAAGTAGAGAAAATTCTTATTATTAGAGAAAATATCTAACTAATTGAAATGAACAAAAATAATAAGTTAACGTTACCAAAGTAAAATATTAATAAAAAAAAACTAAACAAAACCAGCTACATTATCAATATTATCAAAGTAAAATAAATATTTAAAAGTATCAAAGTTAAATGTGTTGTGCTGTTTTTGCAAGTGCATCTGGTTATTTACATAATACTCAAAAGCAATAAAAAGTAATTTTATATTATATTTTTTGTCTCTGTCTGTCTGTCTTTCTATTTCCCCGAGCTAATGTTCAGAACTGAACTGATTTTTATTGGACTTCCAGTGATCGATTTTTTACACGTTTTCCTTGCGCGCGTACATAGAATAATAAAAATTAATAATAAACAGCAAATAACCACAACAATTAACAGTAGATTCAAAAATATATGAAAATTTACAAAACCGTCAACGTCGTCTGCCTGTTCGCGTCGGTCATACCGCGCAGCTCGGAGGTTAGCTCATTTTGAGTTAGTGATATCTCCTTAAGTATTTATTAGAATGATGTATAGTAAAATATAATTTTAA
>DWAN01000270.1:0-26381 GCA_018230445.1 Heliconius hewitsoni | reverse complement strand
ATCGTGTGACCATTTGGTAAGTATGTCAAAGTCCTCTTGTAGTTGTATAAGAGCATCAGTGATATTGCGTCCAGCGGCTATGAGACAAGTGTCATCTGCGAACTGATACATCTCGCTTCTTTTAATTGCATTAGCAAGGCTATTTACGTAAGTGATGTAGTGCTGTGGACCAAGTACCGAGCCTTGTGCCGTGCCTACTGTTGACATTATCATGCAGCTATCAGCATTACCAACCCTTACATTGTGCTTTCTATTGCAAAGATAGTTTTCACACCATGCAAGTAGCTTACCTCTGATTCCGCTATCGCAGAGCGATTGCAGCAGCCTATCATGTCTGAGCGTATCGAATGCCTTCGTGTAGTCAATAAATACAATCAATACGTGTTCTTTATTATCGAGATGTTTATATATACTGTCCGTAAACGATGATAGCAGTTGGGTTGTGCTCTTATGAGGTTGGAAGCCGTATTGATTAGGCGCTATGATGTTGTTAGCCGTGTAAAATTTATATATTTGTTGACTTACGTATTTTTCTGCTATTTTGTTGATGACAGGTATTATTTAGTAGTAAGTAGGTTCCCTCTGCCTATGCGAATTTAACTACACTTTAAATTTTAGACAAACAAGAAGTATTTAGGTATAAACAATTTTAGGATAAAATTCCACAATCTTGCAAAAAAATCATCATAAAGAAATACTACATGATAAACTAAAAATGTCACCATTGACAGGTCGTCTAGGCTACTCCTACGGTCACATCGTACGTAGCCGGCTAACATAAAGTAAGTGCATACATTTCTAAAATATAAGATATAAAGATAAATACATATTTACTTTTATCGGTATCTATTCTTCTTCTTATTATTTTTTTATTAAAAAAAAATATGTGTCGCTATTATATGAACACGCTATTAATAGAAATATAAAAAACAATAAAATCATGGTAATAAACAATTCATTAGACGCACACGCCAGTGTAGTTTTTAAGCTCATCTTGATAGACCCTTTCTGCTAACCAAAGATAAATAATTGCTTAGAATTATCACTTGGCCAGAGAGATATTTAAAAATAAATCTAACACTTTCAAAAACGTTAAAAATACATATTTTTATTTAATATAAATATTAAACTATGTTAGCGTCAGTGGTGTGCCGCCACACGCGCGTATTATTAATGACGGCGGTGGTAATTAAAGTTAACTCGTAGTTATGTGATGGCGGACAGTAATTCCTCTTTAGCTGCGTTTACCCCAACAATATCTTAGTGTTCCTCTGCTTTATGGGACATTGATGCGAAAATGCTATTTGCTATAATCCGACATCAGACATGCAAGTATTAATTGATATTCGTGCTATACTTATTAGTATTTGCCCAGTAATTATAATTATTGCTCTAATTGCTGGAATCTCTCTCTCTCATATATTTAACTATAATCACTCTCTCTTTCTCTCTTATCTAAATACTCAAATTATAACGATAGTTCATGGAAATCTTTCCATGAACTATCGTTAAGCTTTAACGCTTACCTCCAGTTTCAAGAAAAATATGTATTTACTACCACCTACGATTGATAAATGACAGATACTCCCTGTGTCCCTTCACTATATAATTATCAACATCCACTTCCACATTCTCAACGCCCCTGACCTTACCAAACATAATTATGCGAATGAAATCTTTACAATAAAATCGATATTATTGTTCACGTGCGACGTTCTATTTGGAATAACCCAAGAAAAACCTAACTTTATTCAGAATTTCACTCAAATTATCATATTGCACCACTGATTGCTGATTGTTCTACAAACCATCAAACCACACAGTTATAAATAAATAATGACAAGAATTATAGTCTAATATGCAACGTCAACAGGAAATTTAGTCACAAAGATAGAGCTTTCGATTACAAGACAAATAAAAACCACATTTAGAATTCATGGAGTATGAAGGGTTCAATAAGTAGATAACAACTTTGTTATTAACCGATTACTATTTTTAACCGACTTTCAAAAAAAAAAGGAGACTCGTGTCGGGAATCACAATTTGATGACATTTAAATAATGATGAAGACCATATATGGCCTAAGTAGTTATTTGTACTGTTTTTACTGTAACTGTACTGTAAAAAAAGATTAAAGAAAAATTTTATAATTTTGAAGTCGTTGTCAAGCTCATGCTTGTTTTACTTGATACCGACTTCAAAATTATAAAATCTTTTTTTAATTATTTTTTTAACAAAATCAAAGCACTATTGTTTTATGTTAAGCAAATTTATTTTATAGTTTTTAGCTTGCTTGAAGTCGGTTTGGTTTTTGTTAAAAATTAATTTATCTATATTCGAAAAATATATTTTTTATGAGTGTCCATCGATTTCTCTGTCATTTGTGAATCGTTTTATTTTATTTTTAACCAACTTCAAAAAAGAGAAGGTAACTAAAGTTGTACAAAAAGCCGATATTCCAATGTATTCAATTTGAATTTCTGTTTCTTATAAATGTGTAAGTAGTGGTAAAAGCCTTTCTAGTCTTTATATGAATTTGAGAATATTGAGGCCTACGCTCAGCAGTGGGCAAACAATAGCTGATGATTATGATCATCATCATCATCATCAGCTTCATTTTGAAAGAATAGGTATTATGATACTTTAAGTAGACCTTCTAAAAAGAACAAACATTAACTTTAAAATAAAACTAAAAAGTAAGAGAATCAAAAAAATCTAAACTGACATATACATATATAGTTTTGATGACGATGTTAATATATTTTATACATCTTAAATTTAGTAACAGCTTTTTCTGAGTCTTTATTCTACTGAAATATGTGTAAGTGGCCGAAGACAAGGTTCATAATGATGCCCTCCGTCTAGGCATTTCTGACAACCCACGAATCATTATTTCATTTAACTTCAGTCTTTAATATAAGAAATTACTGTTTAATTTTCTTGTCATCATTCGTTATTTTGAATTTGTAGTCTAGTACCAACTAGTAGTGCGAAATAATGATTTTCTAATCAATAATTTTCCAATGGGTTATATTTCCGTCATTTTAATAAGGAATTTTTGATACAATCTTCAAAAATATTAATTTTAGAAGATTGTATCAAAAAAAAGTTTAAAATAGTTTCATATATAATTATTTTTTTTTAATAATTAATAAAACATATATATCTATTGTTATTGTGAGTTATAATTAGAAGATACATTAGACATACATATGGTGTCGTATTTTTACATAGAACTCTTCACTCTTATAATTTCTCCCGTAATATCCTATAAGTGAAAACCTCGTTAAAATCCATTCTAAATTTTGAAAGTTACATGCGTACTCTAGCAACTTTACTTTACTATGAACTACTCATAGTAGTAGTCATAATATGAACATTTATAACATTATTTAAAAATATATATAAAAAAAATTAAAACCGATGCGTAAAGTAAAAATGTAAAAACAAGACTAGTGCTTAAAACAGTTGGCACACATTTAAATTTCACAGGGCTCCCTATGAACATTTAATTGGTTAGGTCCCAACAAATTGAAGTCAATCCTAATGAACTATTTACGTTTTTGTTATAGCTTCACGCTGTAACACGCATACGCCAAGATAAACAGAGGGAACTAGAGTCAAGACACTCCGTATTCCATTTTCCGAATATTTGAATTCGAATTCGAAAACGTATACATACATAAACTCACAAGAACATCCCTACAACAGAGTAAGCGAAATAAAGCTCTTTCTGGTCTTCTAACTGTATGACGATACTTCCCGCATTACCACGAATAGGGTTATGAAAATTGATAAAAATATCCATTACATAACTATATGTAGCAACAAAATAAATGCGCACAAATTATTTTGTGCATCAACCCTAACTTACAAAATGTAATTAAAGTCTACGTTTAAGTATTGAGTAACTAAAAATACGCTTGGCATTTTTATATGAAACATTGAAATATTTCAAAATAGAAATGGCTTAATAAAGGTATCATTAGATTCAAAATACAAAGTCATACTTAGTTCTCTCCTTCATTAATAATGTAATGGCTATTGAAGGTACTCGGCTGTGCATTATCGTTTTAATCGCAAGCACAAACATGGTACGTAATCAATGTATATTCAAAAAACGGTAAAAATCGTTTATTAACGTGTAAAAATTACATAAACCTATTCAAGAAAATATTATTTAGGAGGATAATAAAATAATATTATAAATTAATAACCAAGTAATAGGTTACTTAAATCGTGTCTTATTTCATACATGAAATGAGTTATTCGCATAAGTTAAACCCGAATAGTTGTTGCACTTTTGAAATAACTTGAATAAAAAAGAAATATTTATTTATTAGAATCATCGTGACGCAGGGGCCAAAGCATACGACTGTAAAAGCAATGGTTGTAAGTTGATTTACTCGCTCCTTAATACGCAATGCCTCTACAGATTTTCGTACACAAGGATTTAACCTAACAAAAATAGTAAATAACTATGGCCACCAATATAGTGTAATCGAAATCAGGTATTATTGATATCAATCATTATAAATACAAAAAATAAAAATAAACAAATCAACTTCACGCTGTGTCTCGCACACAGCAGGGTAGGCAGAGGGAACTTAGTGTTAAGACACTCGGTTCCCCACTTTCTGCCGAAGTCTGGAGGCGTTGCGTGTTGAGTGGCAGAACTCAACGCCGCGCTTGCCACGACACCAGAGCGAAGTTTTATAAATTCCGTTCGATTGTGCTTGTTTAATAATACCAAAAAACCAAAAACTGCTTTTACTACGTATTATGTATTTTAGAATATAGAAGATGTGTAGACTAATATAGCGAACATCGTTTTTTTTGGTTTATACAAATTGTAATTTTAAATCACCCTGTTTAGGTTTTAAAAAGTATCATGATATCATGATAAAAAATATATATTTTTTTGAAGTACTCCTATGTAGTAGAATAAATATTAACATTTTAAGAACTATTTAAAAAAAGTCAAGCAACCCATTTTCTTTGTCTGTTTGTTTCTACTCGCCTCTTTCTTTACATCTATGGAACTAGCTGACGAATTGAAATGTTTCTTTTTAATGTTCTTATTGACCATGGAAAAATATAAGTTGTAATGGAAGCAAAAATTGTTTAGCTTGATTTTTGTTGACATATATAATATATAAAAAAATCGTAGATTAATGTGAAAATCTGAAAATCTGTTTCACTATAACATTTATGGAACTAAACTTTATAAACCACCTTTTTTTTATTGAATCAACAACTATCTATTAGAATAATAATAATATAGTTTTTGACCTTCATATTATATATACATACCTGCATGTATACCTATATTTTATATCCTGTTCTTGGATCACGGAAAAGCATATAAATACAAAAAAATCTAAATGTTTTTTTCTAAAATATTCGGATCTAATTATCTCTGTAACATGGACGGACAGACGCACATATGTATAACGTATTAAGGATTTTCTAAAATAATAATTTAACTTATACATCAAATACGAACCTGAAAATGAAAAAGACTTCAAATTGTGTTTAATAATCCTTTCAGCAATGTTCCACCTCAGTTCCGTCAAGCTCCACCCGATGACCGACGCCCGACGCACGATGCCTGACGCCCGACGCTCGACGCCCGCCGTGAAGAAGTCGTCTGAAGGCTCCCTTCCCAGGCTTCCCAGGCTGCTGATGAAGAAGCTCCTACTCGTAGCCTGAAGTCGGATTCGTAGTCTAACTCGAGGATGTCTTCTCTACTTATTCCTGAATTATTAATTTTTATATACAAAATAATATCATGGGAAGGAGAACATAGTGTTAATGGATTTAAAATATGGAAAAATAGTAAAATGTCAATTGTTAAATTTATAAGTAAGAAATATATGGGCAAGTCGTGGCGCAGTGGCATAAGCGTACGATTGTAAAGTCTAAAGGTGAAAGATTGAGGACACGAATCTCAAAATGAAATATTTATTATTTTCAGTTTCTCGCTCTGATGACGATGCAAAGCACAACGTTGAGTTCCGCCAATCAACGCGCAATGTCTCGATAATTCGGCGGAAACTGAGAGTGGATCTGTCTTAATAGGAACGGAGTATCTTAACATTAGGTTCCTAGGTCCCCTTTGCCTACTCTGATTTGTGTGAAGCTAAAAAAATAGTACATCTTTAGTTCATCAGGTATTTACACAATCAGAAAACTATCAATCATTTATTATAAAACAAAAAAATAGGAATTACAAAACAATTCAGAAACGTTAACGATATATTTATCATATTAAATGTTGGAGCTATTTCAAGACAATTGAAGGAACATGAACTTTATACACTGGTTGAGCGCTACCGAAACGTATATCACAACGTTATTAGACTAAGTTAGTCCAATCCAAAACAGTGATCTGGTACATAATAATCAATTTAAGTTGATCATCACATGTCCCGGGCAGTACATTGAACGGAGATTTGTCCGTGGTCAGTCTGAATTGACTGAGAGAGCGGCGGCTCAATTATTCTCCTAATCGAATTTCCTTGTCGAAGTAAAGACGTTGGCGCTGGCGCTTTAGACTGGCTGCCAATCAAGTTATGGCCAATTGAATTGGGTATTCCATTAAAACTATTGTCCTTGTTTTGAACTACTTGCAATTTATTCAAAATTAAAAACTGTTGTAGTAGCTGACATATTTTTATATTTTATAGTTTTAATAGAATGTGACATATATTCTAACAGACCTTGAAATTTTCTAATAGCCCACACATAGCTAAAAAACGAAAAAGTTAAACCTAAATATGAGAAAAAGTCTTTAAATCTTTAAATCTTTTAACTACTAAATTTCTAGATTAATTTACATTTTAAACCAGTGTTGTATAATAATCTTATTGAAGTTGAGACAAACGAAGCGTTCTATAAAGATAAAATCTATTCACTATTGAACGTCAAAGGCATCGTTTTTATGAAAGTCGTCAAAGCGAATCGTTTCATTCGCCTCTCACCGCCTCACTGTAGATGTGTCGTGTTGCGTATAGTATAGCATAATATGCATTATGCCCCCACAGGCCCACAGTGCCCTACTTAGTAGGGGAGAGCCCATCGATACAGCTTGCCGGCCACAATCATTGCATGTTGTAGGGAGAACGCGATACAAGCGTATTTCGTATTTGGCTGGATAAACAAGATTTTATATGTCGTCATCTGCAGTTAATAAATAAATAAATCTTCATGATTAAATTAAGCAAATGCTAAGGAAGTAAAATAAGGTCAGGCGAGGCCAGTTGTGGCGCAGAGGCCCAAAAAATATAGGTTGCGGGTTCGATACCAACTCCAGGAAATGAAATATTTAATATTTTCGTTTCTTCGCTCCAGCGAATCAAGACATTGAGCTCGCAATCCACTCAACACGCCGCCGCATCAACATATTTACTTAGGCATTTATATAATCACAAAACGAATATTAAAGTTATATTTTATGATTTCAAAAAAAAAATCTTTTGCAATATTTAATGAAAAACCAAATTCAACACATAACAGTAACATAGCTGACGTAGAAAATAATTTCCATTGATAGTTTACTACATGCTACGCCATTGGCAAATATTGAAACAACGGAGTTAGCGGGAAGAAAATAGTAGAAGAAAAAAATTCTATAGTGCGGTATTGAGGGCGGCCTGGACGGTAGGAATTGCATTTATTTTACCATTAACTTCTATTGTTAGCCTTATAGAAAGGCAGCGTCTATTTGAAAAGATCGCTGTATATGTAGGTAAGTACATTTATTAAATACTTTTTGGAATTTGTGTTTGGTTTTTATTAAATAACTTGCATTTCTTGAATTTTTATTTTACGATACGCTACGAGTTTTCAGTATTTCCATTTCAGTTTCCATTTTTTTTCCAGATGTTCGTTCAGCTTCGGGAGTAAGCTTATTTATTGACTTGAAACAGAAAATGTCTAGAAAATTAGACGGTGAGTGGGCAACGTAATGTTGTAACACTAAGGCCTCCGTCACCTGATATGAAAAAAAAATTCTAGAATTATGTATTTAATCCCCCAAGAGGTTATTAAACCCTAGTCCGCTTGATCCTAATAGTAGCCTGTTCGACTTGTCATTAATACCATTGTTTAAGAAGCGTAAAAAATACTCATAAAAAAAGTAAAGATACAGTAACTACCCATCAAGGTATAAATATCCAAATCTTTTACATAAAAAGAAACCATCTTTAAATTGGTTTCGAATGTTCATTTTATTATCTTTATATACAAACAAACACATTTATCTATATCTATAACACAGTCAACAAACGATTGTCGCTGTAAGCCGATACGTGCGGCCACGACAGAGCGTGAGTCCCGCCACGGCCGCTCCGTCATGTACGCATTCGTGGACCTCATTACATTCTAATACATACGTGTACAATCCATGCTAACATATACCTCCTCAATATAAAAACGCTGGTGCAGGAAATAATTAATGCCTTAAATGCTTTAAATATAGCAAGACCTTAAACGTGTAAGGCCAGACGTGACGTAGCCCGATAGGTTGTGAGTTCGATTCTTAGGTGATAGGCGGTTATGTCAACTTATGTGGAAGATATTATTAACAAATAATAGTATTAAAATATTTGATAGATTTAAAACATGCAATTTCCTTTTAAATTCTACCTAAATTCCATAAAAGGTTTATGTATTAACAAATGCATAATTATAATAAATGGAATAATAATGGAATTGCGGTGTCGAGTTCCGCTACTCAACACGCAATGCCTCCAAAACTCGGCGAAAAGTGGGGAACGGAGTATCTTAACACTGGGTTTCCCTCTGCCTACCCTGCTGTGTGCGGGACATAGCGTGAAGCTAATTTAATTTATTTTTTTATTAAAAATGGATTACAAGTAAGTGAACGTTAAATATTGTTGAAAAGATCATACTTTTTTTACTGAATGACTATAAAACAAAATATTAATGAAATCAAAATCAAGTGTGAAAAGATTTTTTGCGATATACCTGTGAATATCCATTTTTGGAATTTTAGTTTATTTGTAGATAATGTATGTGTAAGTTATCGTTTTTTTTTTTATTTTCAGGAGCATTGGTTCACTGGAAGTACCCTATAGGTATTATTTAGTTGATTCCGCGACAATTTCCATAACAAAATACGTCAAAAACTAGATAGAGATATATTTTAATTGCGATGACTTAGAAGTTTATTTTTTCTATGCTCCAAAAGATTGCAGATGTGTATATTTGATATAAATATCAGCTAAAGATACTCTTAACCAATTTCGAGAAAAATACTCTTAACAGACGAACGAACTGAACAAACAAACGAAGAATTCACAAACATAAATATATAAAACGTTTTCTTTTCAGGTGCGAAATCCTAAAATAGGTATATCCATACCTACATAAACAGGAAGTAGTAGTTCACAAGTAAGTTCATCCTTCATGGGGAACTAACTGTTGCCTTCGCACGACGTACATTATTCATGTTTTAAGACGTAACGACCAACTTAACCTTTGTTTCCACGTTCATGAAATCGAAATTACAATAGTATCATATGAATGTTACTTATAAATAAAATAAAAACATTATAATTAATTTTGTTAGGCCTTTTATTGATCTACATTGTTCCTATTAGGTAGGTATTCAGTTTAGCTATATATGGAAAACGGTATGCTAAAAGTTGTTCTACTGTCAGTTTTTGATCGAACTTTTTTGATATATATATAAGTATTAGTAGTTCGTGACATATAAGAAATAATTTGTTTGAACCATTACCAGCTTAGTACTAAAAATTGGTCATAATTAATTTTCTTAAATTAACAAATAACTGCTGTTAGATACAAATCAGCTTCACGCTGTACCTATCCCGCACACTACAGGGTGGGCAGAGAGAACCTAGTGTTACAATACTCCGTTCCCCACTTTCTGGAGGCATTGCGTATTTAGTGGCGAAGACACTAAGGCGAAGAAAATAGAAGTATAAGTTTAAATAAATATTTCTTTTCCTCGAGCTGAGATCGAACCCGCAACCAGTCGCATTTACAGTCGCACTTTGTACCCCTGCGACTTTTCTTAAAATAAAAATAAATACAACGGAAGTTAAAAATTAATTTAAAAAATATCACCACGTTGACATCTAAAACAATAATTTCATTTATTTATTTATTTTATTTTCATTAATTAAATTATTATTCTACATTTTAACTTTTATGTAAGTTTCTGCATATATTTTTTGAGGTTGGTTTTTATATTTTTTATGCATGTTAATCATTTAATATAATATTAATTTATATAAGGAGCGCTCAAAGGTTATCTAACATTACAAGGCAGCCCATACGCGCCATAACACAACACACCTCTTAACATATTCCCTTGACCAAAATTGTTGCAAGATGTTCATTGTTCTCAGATTGCGATCGAGCAATATATTTACTCTACAACAATTACCTCAACTACAATGGAATTGAACCTGCACTTGGTTCTTAATTTTAAATGCCGCCAGATCCACCACCCGGTAGATTTCTAGGTATGCCTGAACTAAACTAAAATTAGCCCTCCTTAAATAACTATTGATAAAAGAAACTCGTAAATACATATATACCTGTAAAAATGGCATTCCAGCGCGAACCACGATTTGACGTACCTATAGGTAACTAAAATTCATCCTATCGATCCCGTATCAGTCACGTGTTTTCAATTCCGATATTTCGATATCTAATAGGGTTGCCCTGGGTGGGGCAGACTGCTATGTACCATTTTTTTTATAACGTCTATCGAAAGAAAGAATAATATATATATATTTTTTTAAATATATTAAGCCGTACGTTCTCATCAAGGTATATCGAAATTCTTATACGCTTGTTACAACTTAATTTCCTAAGTGTGGAGTAAGTAACAGTTTAAAAATGTTAAGAATAATAAAATATTCTTCTCTCCACTATAGAATTAAATTTCCATTTAAAATTAAATTAATAACAAATTATTTTACAATCCAGGCAAATATTATTTATTATACATATAAGCATACCCATTTTTATATGTAATATACTTACCTACCTACGTATACTAGTACCTACCTATGTTCCCAGAATCGTTCAGAATAACGTCACAGGTGTAATCATTAAAGATGAAGGACTACTAGGCTGAGGAGCTGTTAATAATGCAACACCGGCGTCCGTACCCTTAAGTGATCGGGGCATTGTGCACCACTTGTTTGAACACCAATTTCATAGGCGAACCTGCACGTAAACATGCTTAGGCACACTCTCTTATTAAAATTTAATCTATCATTATGAATTTAATATAGAATATTTATCTATATATACAATTTTTATATATACGTACTTAGTAAATGCTAAAAATTAGGCTTTTATTGACATTAAATTATAATAGTAATACTAAAAATAGACACAAACCAGATAAAACTGCCAACAAATTACAAAATATTAGGTACCTTTACAAGTGCGAACGGATAGAATTGAACGACACGTTGTCAACGTTGACAACTCTAGCTCTAACTTTCTATATGAAATGTAAGAGATAAATCGACAGTATATCATTTAATTACACATAAAAAACGACTTAAGACCTAGTTCTATCTTTACAGAAAACGAAACGTTCCGCACGTTTCGTTTCCGGTTGGCGAACAATAAGCAGGGGCTTAACCCGTACCTAGTACATAATAAATATTGACAAATTCGTAAAACATGTATAATTGTTTTTAATAAATTTAGTATTTAAATACTCAGTAAGTATGTATTAATCAATATCTCCATAGACAAATATACGGGGCGCGCCTATGACGCACGGACGAACAAACACACAGCTATAAAGTATTACTTTATTGTGGCCCGCCCTCCACAATCATTAGCTATGACAAATATTGGCCGCGGAATTTATGATTGTGTACTAGTCACATTTATAATGCTTTTGAAAGTTACAATAGCTTCTTTCTTACATTTATTATTACCAATTTTATAAAATTTTCATAAAGTTGAGACCGGGCTCAGGGTCACAGGCATGTGACTGTAAACGCGACAGGTTATGGATTCGATTCCTATTCGAGGGAATGGAACATTAAATATTTTCATTTCTTCATTCAAGGTAAATTTCATTGCTTCGACCGTCGAGGCAAAGCGAGGCTTTGAATTCCGCCATTCAACGCACAATGCCTCTAGAATTCAGCGGAAAATGGGAAATGATATCGCTCAGCCTATCCTGCTGCGTGCGGGATAGGTACAGCGTAAAGCAAAATAAAACAAAAACAAGTTCTAAGATTAACTTTAAACACATACATAAATAAAATATATTACTTAACATAATAATAAAAACTTTAAATGAGATAAAATTTAAAACATGACCTAGCGCATTTAGTAAATCTTTATATATTTATTCGTCCGACAGCAACCAGGAGAAAGATATTGGTAGCTCTTGAAATGCAAGCTCATCTCGAGAGCCCTAGACAATATTTTATTATGCAATATTCGCTAATCAAGTACTCCAACAAGGTAACAATGTAATACAATGTAAAACGTTTCTTATATCATATACAATATATATAAAACGGCATTTAGAAAGAGCCAATCTCCTTTGAAAATGAGTGCCTTCGACGTTCTAAGTACACACATATAATATTTCTCTGTCTTTTTAATAATGCCAGAAAGAGAAGACACATTCCAGTACCGGAAGTGGGAACGGCAAGACGATATTATAAGAGAAATTGAAGAGCGGAAATCGAAATCCCCTCTGTAATAGTCTAAAACTTTTATTCAGACTGTATTTTAACTACGTTAATGGGGGTTGTTATTAAAATGGGCGCAAAATCTGTCTTAAACGTGAAAATTATTTCTATTTATTATTGTACAACATTTTAAAAATATTTGTAGTTGTCCAATATTAAATAATGCATACTTATCAAGTTACGTAGAAACTCAATACACGAGGCTATTTCAACGAACACGATTGACAAAGGTTTTTTACAAAAACTAATACACCGGATATCCCAGACTGTGTATGAAATATTCGGAATACTAATACGTATTCAAACGAAAAGCTCAAAATCAATACGCAGGTAAATTCCGAACTTGGTTTACAAAGGAACATTTCGAAAATTCTGCCTATAAGCTGCTGAAATCCATGCAAGATATTTTGGTTTAGGTTTAGGTTGCGGGTAGATTCTGGATTAACTTGATTTAACCTATAATATTACCTACAGATGTATAAAACACAAACAAAATAAAACATCGCGAACGTCAGGAAAATTTGAATTAAGCAAGGACATATATGAAATTTGTACAAAAAAAACATTATTTAATTATTTTCAGTACATTTCCTTCAAATGGTCATATATTTTCATATTTCGTTGTTGAAATTTCATTAATACAATGCTGTCGACATTTTTGATTTAATATAGATAAATGCAACTCTCTTTAGCTTACCTAAAAGCATGTTCGAAATACAGAAGGAATTTCAATATACTCCAGGCCACAATCAGGATACACACTACGGTATAATCCTAAAGAGCTGGTTGAAACCAGACGGACATCGATGTTAAGTAATATTTAAATTCGCCTCAAGGGCCAAACAAGGCAATGGCACGTCAAAGTCATTTGTGATGAGTAATATACGAAATTCCAGTTCACAAAAGTGATTGGTGGCTACGATGGGAGTACTTCTCTCTGCGCCCCTATTGGCTGACGATACCCTGATATAATTTAAATATTGTCAACCTCGGAGACTTTCACCTTATGGCAATTTGATTCCACGGGGAACGTTATTAGATTTTTCTTCGGGAGATTAATAAATATATAACATAAGCATAAGATAGGTGATATGAACCAGGTATGTTGAAGAAAAAACTCATTTTAAAGAAAATATTTATGAGTCTGATAGAATGTATATAAGCGTTACATATATACGTATATAATATAAGAATATACTACAGTATATAATAACTAATGAGACGTAAATACACATACATATATGTATGTGTATATGTATAATTACACGTACTATAATGTGTTGTATTATGCTATTTTCTGGTAAGTATAGTTGGGTACTAATATACTGTTAAAGACAATGAAAATCTGTTAAAGATAGCTCTCAAAACTACTGAAATGTAAAATAGAACATGGAATACCGTCAATTTTACCAAACGGAAACTCACACACGTAATAAATAGTGTTTAACTCTTTTTTTCCTTAACACAACCAATCCCCATTTGCGCGTACAAATTGTAACATATCAATCGAGTGAGCACTTCTTTGTGTTTTGTTTTGTCGCCTCCGCATATATTTTTAAGGTAAGTATATAATAATATTTATTTTTTGTAGTGAAAGTGATTTAATAACTTCTAGAGATAATTTAGATGTTCTAGTAGCCTTGATTGTATTACGTTCGTAAATATCAAAGCGTGAACGTTAGCTTGAATGCTTTGGAAAATCCAAATATGGACGGATTATAGTATCAATTATGGACTGTTCGATAATTGATTCGCTCATGTATCAGATGATTTGATGATTTTGTTAATTATAAATTAAAGTAATTAGAAGAAGATACAAATTTAACGTGTACTGGGATTAGTGACATCAGTTTAGGGCCAAGAAAAAGAGAAACTTTTTAAAAGAGGAAAAAAGGGCAGTCACCACATCTTTACTTTACAATAGAAAAAAATCAGGAAAAACAAAAAAATAGAAAATTAATTGACGAGGAACGAGATAAATTCTGGGCATATAATGATTGCTCTGGAGCACAGTTTGACTCCTGAATTTGCGATTTTTGGAAATAATTTGTGTTCCTTTTTATGTTAAATCAAATTTTCAAAGAGTTTTATAACAGTCAACAGTCTATTAACGTTTTATGGTGCTTGTAGTATTACATATTCTGGGTACCTATTCAACATTTAGGTACCTACATCATTATATTTTATATAAATTTGATCTCAAGTATAATTTATTGTATAATTTACGGTATAATTTATTAATATACGGTACGGTATAATTTATTGTATGTTCAATGAAATATTAATAAATAACTTTTTAGTAATAGTTGTTGTAAAAGAAGTTCAATTTTGCGAACAAAACCATAGCATTGACTTGGTTGTGTTAAGAATGTTACCGAATTGGGTTTACTTACCACACAGACTTAAACGCACACATACACGCAATATGGGTCAAGTGTGCGCCGAGTTTCTTACGATTTTTTTTCTTTTTTTGTGTTTCCCAAAAAATTAAGAAACACACTTCTGTATTAAATGACGATTTTACGAAAATATGCGGACAGAAATATGAAAATTGGCTATAGTTTACTATTATTACTATTTACGTTTATCCTTATCATAAACTGGTTGTCTGTAAAGTCGGTTTACAGACGGTAGCTTTTCGTGATAACGTCTTAAGAAAACATTGTTGAAAAGTTGCATACTTTTATGAATTAAATAGATTTTTATGATTATCAGTGAATTATGAATTATTATTACTAAGTAAGTTAAAAATTACAATTGTTATCGATATATTTTATATTTTTTTGTTCGAATTATAGATATTTATTACAAATAACAATGTGAACGCTTAGGCCGATCATGCCTATATAGTTTTTGCCGCGCTCTCTCTTGCACGCTCTGCTCAGGCGAAACGTGACAAATGAGTCTTGCTTCTTCAAAATGTTGCACCACACTTCAGTATTGAGTACCAATGGGTACCAACCTGGTAGACATCCAACCAATATCTATATTATGAACATGTTTGCAAATATATATATATTTACATAAATAAAATTTAGATGTATATGGATTTTCGGTTACGTACGTTAAATTAAAAAATAATATGACATATGAATGATATGCATAGTTATTTTAAGTTAGTTATTAAGCATCGCTACAAGCGTTTTTGCGACTGAGCCAACTTTGCATGTAAATATTAATTTTACACGGCGCTACATAATAAGGGCTTCATCGCTTTCGCCGCTATGCATATCACTTTTTTTTCTGAACGGTTGAAGAAAATTTTATTGGTTACATTACAATTAAAAGCGTTTTTTTATTTGACTTTTTAGAGTTCCGTATACTTTGTTGTCCATTCGTTTGTGTGTCTATCAAGAGCCTTTATCTCAGGCACGCTTGAAGATAACGAGTTGAAATTAAAACCACATAATCAGATTGATTGAGATCTACGGTCCCCTGATTTCCTGAAAAAATATTTTAAATATGTGGCCGTTTATATTAGAAAAACACATGTGTAGATCTAGAACAATGTAAATGGCAGCTAGCATCTACATGTAGAACTAGTTCAGGAAAAAATCAGAAAACTATAGATTTCTTGTTAAATCCTAAAACATAAATAAGCTTTCAAAGTAGGGCAAAATTTGATATTAAAGCCTCTAGTTAAAGTGAGGTACCTTTAACTAGAGGCTTAGGAGTCATTTATTTGAAATTGGCTTTTTGACCTCATGTCAACAATATTATATAAAACCCAAGATGTTAGATTTAATTACTTACATGTAGAAAAATAAAAGAAATACAATATTATAAATGCGAAAATAAGTTATTTGTTATTTAGTGTTTGTTACCTTTGAAAACCATACGACCATGATCCATTCTTAAAGATGACCATGACCCATTAACATAAGTTACTTAATACAATATATAAATGAGAATATTAAAAAAATATCTAAATAGAAAAAAATAGTTTCGCATGACAGACTTTCTAAGCAGGTTTATCAGCTATCACATAAGAAAAATAAAAGCGATCAGTCATAGTGTTGTTCAGTATCTACCAATTAATATACTATTAACTTTATTAAGAATAATGAAGTCACTGGCACTATCTAGTAATTTATATACTTGTTAGGTAAGTACACACTAGTATCGCTATACAACCATACATAAATGTATCGTTGGCTACCGTCAGACGCTATAAATTTTATACTAATTTCGAAAACATTTTAATTACTATCTCTATTAAACAGACCAAATATTTACATTGAATAAAAATAAATTAATATAAAATGATGATTATAAACGAAAAGAAAAAAACTATAAATTACTCAAATGACGTATTGTCATGTGTGAATACTATAGTAGATAGATATAATAGAATCAGCTGTAACAATAACAAATTATCCATTTATCGATAAAATATATAAATATACATATTTATTAAGGAAAGATTATTTAAGATTGAGATTTGTAGTATATATTGTAAAATATTTTTTTTATATAATTCTATTGTAAAGTTTGATAATATTAAAAAAATAATTCGTTTAAAAATGTACCCAAGTTCTTTAAAGGCATATTACATAAACAAACAAACAAATAAATGTTCATTGAAACGAATTGCTACGTTAAAGATATTCTTACAATGGTTTCTTACTATATGACTACACAAGTCATCACAATAAACACTGTGCATATTTGTGAAAAGTATGCCATTATAATACATGTGTACGAGTCGACCGCCGTGTCCGGCGACAAATCCGTCGACGAGTCCGGCGACAAGTCCGGCGACGCGGCGGCCCGTGCAGGACTTCTCTAAACAATAATTGCAAGGGAGAAATAATAAAGTCGGCGCAACGCGGTCCGTATCCGCTTGCAATAAAAATGTAAAACGCCACCGATAAGCGGCGACGCTAAAGGCACCAATGTGAAACTCGAGTGCTGCACTATGTGTTTCAGTCGATAAATGTTGTTATATGTTGAATCTCCCATCCACTTTATATTTTTATAATTTACTCAATCTAAAAAATAAAAATTTTCCTATAAATTGTACGTGACAATGTCAACAATGAGTTATTAATGTAAAAATTCCTAAACATGCCGTAAATAGTAATTCTGTGAACAATATACACTTGATAATTAAATATAAGTATATTATGCGACCAATAAAATTAAAAAAAAACATCCCTTACGTAATTTACAGTAATCTATCGACATTGCGTTCGTTCTGGCACGCACCTCACTACCACGACTAGGCCGCTTCAGTTTTTGCGTCCGGATCAAACCGCCGGGTATTTTGTCACACAAAATATAAATGTAGTCTACTTCCTTCCTTCATTGGCGCTGTTTATCTGAGTGATTAATTGCTCCTTGTACCGCTTTCAGCGACTAAATGGAATTTATGTTTTATTACATATACTCATGAATAGCAACTCAACTTAATATCTCTATATAGATACATGTTTCGTATTAAAACTATAGAACTTTAACATTATTTTACATAATGTAGCGTACATATGTATGGGAAAGATAGACTTACTTAGCTGACCTGCGGTAAGTGCATCGTGGCGAGTTCAAGTTGCTAGCTTAGAGCACGAGTTTATTGAGTTTCTGTTTGTAGTAGGTATTACTGTGTATATATTTTTTTTACTTATAGACGTAATTATATAGCAATGATATTATATTATTGTTCAATGTTTGTATTGATATACCTAATATAAAACTATAAAACACGTATAATATTGCACTGAGTTTTCGCCTGTTATGTATGTAATTCGCCTGAAATGAAAGCTGTGAAACTACTCTCTTTTTCAAGATTTTGAGTGAATATGATATAAATAAAAAATGTATCATTATTAATAGAATAGACATTAAAAAAGAATGATTTTGTCGTCTACGTATATAAAATGGCTGGCATTATATAAAAGTGGTACTCGTGTGCATGCAGGTAGGTATGTGGTTCACAGTTCAACATAACAAACCACATATCGGCCTCATTGTAGGTAGATACCGCATCTACCTACAACATCGCATAGGTCTCATTTCAACAATAGACGCTCCAGACATGGCAGAGCCCGCCTCCTTTGGATTTTATTTATTCGCTACTAAAATGTAAAGTAGAATCTATGGGCGATCGTGAGAAAGTAATGATAAATACATCAATTTTAACATCGATTCGCTTTCTCGTGACGCTGAACTGTTTATTAGATGGGATATAAAGGATCGGGTAACCGTAGCCCGGAGCGAGGCCATACTTATTGAAATTACTTCTGATTGTAAGCGTAATAGGCGCTTGGAAGCCAGTAGCCTTCTAAAATTAAGGTTTTTGTTCGCATCGTATGAATTAGGTGGTTTATATGTTGACGATTGGCACGGTCGCTTCGGTGGATACAATGTTTTGATTTGATTGTGGCTTATAATGGCACGCACCTGTCAGTGATATCGGCGTACCTCACGTGCTGAGATGGAACAAATTTAACCGGAAGTTATTAATTATATCGTCAACGATAAATACATAAATGTGATAGAAATGATGATGATGAGTTGATGCTTACTAATAGATTATATTAATCTCTCTCTCTATATATATATATATATATATATATATATATATATATATATATATATATATATTATAGGTATTATATTTTTTATAGGTATAGATGTATAATAAAATTAAATACATAAAAATGATCGATCTCAGTTGTTAGTTCACTTTTACTTAGTTGTTGCCCTAATGAATACTCGCAAGCGGATAATATAGATGTTCCTGTACAATTGTAAAATTTAGAGGCGGCTATTAAGGTTCATTTTGAAAAATGTTCATCAATAATTTTTAACTTTACAAAGTCTTTAATTGAAGGCATTTAAGTTAAGGTGTAGAAATTATTGGCATAAGATATAAAAAAGAAGCTTCCCCTTCTTTTGTGCATAGCGGAAACGGCAAAAAGAACCTAATGTTAAGGCACTCCGATCTCTTTCCGTCGAATTTTAAGAGGCATTATATATTGAATGGGGGAACTCAACGCCGAACTATGTCTAGCAAAACGAAATAAGAAACAATTTAAATGTTTCATTTTCATACTAAGGTACCCCATCTTAGCTACTTATTATTTAGGAGTAAATATCAATATCTTGTATAAGTGCTTTTACTATAAAATACACATTTAAACTAGAAAAATAGTGAACAAAGGTACAAACAATTCAAGGTATAACGCAAATAAGAGAGAGCGCTAGTACAATGTTCAAAGGTAAAGGTTCACATCTTGTTGCATCTACGTTTAAATTTTGTATGGTTCTTCTGTATTAATATATTCAATAGTTACATAAAAATAAAGATTTATTTACGTTAATATCGTATAAATGTCATTTAAATATTATTTAGTAAGTAGATCCTAGATATTTTGGTAATTCTCCTATCAATCTTAAACTTTAACCAATTAAATATATACACACAAAGGAATTGTTTTATTTTTCATAAAATTTTAGAATTTGAACGTTTTTCCAAGATTTGATTCATTGCTTGATAGCAACTTGTATGAGCAAAAGCGTGCAGCCTGCAGGTGTTACTATCACTATTTTAGGCCGGCGAGAATCCGAAGCTCGAGTAAATAGTGAGTTTGATCGCTCTATAGTCGTGTAAGATTTGGTATCTATTGTAGGAATACCCAGAGCGTCTGCACCATGATAACTACTGCATACGTAATCGGCTTAGCAACGTATACAGAACAAGTGTAAATGTATCAAAATTTTCTATTAATATAATGTTTTGTAGGAAAATTTTGCAACAACAATCTTTGGCTTGTGAGAACCATTGTTCCCACGATATCAAAATTATTAATAACTTGACAAATAAGGCAATTGTGGCGTTCCAAACGATTTGGCTGTCAAAGTAAATCGTAAGTTGACTGCGTTCATTCTGATCGAAGCGTACATTTAAATTTTTTGCATATTTATTTAAAAATTAATATTTATGCAAAAAGAAAAGGAAAATCATTATATCATAACAACAATTCAATCATCAGATCAATAAATATATACCCAGGTACATACTTACCCGTACGTCTTTCATACATAAATTTATTATTTTAGTAAAATTAAACCATACATACTCGTATAATACACATTTAGAAATTGCATAAAATAAAAACGAGATGTTGCGCTCTCAACTATATACATTTTTTTTTATTTAATTTGTATAATAGCGATTGCGTATACGCACATAATTGGTTGGTATTTATATTAAGATGTGGGAATGCACGTTGCAAGAGCGGACCGTATAATTCTAACTCATAAATTTCCAACAAATAATACATATTCCAATGCAATCTCGTCTGATTGATGTCAAGTCGTAATATTAACTCACGACTACCCTCATCATGCAGGTTCTTTTGGAAAATAAAATTAAATTTACACTTACTTGCAACACTACTATGTTTAAAAGTTATTTTAAATCTTAACTGTCGTTAAGGGGCCAGTCATGGCGCTAAGGCACAAGGGTGTGACTGTAAACGCGACAGGTTGTGGGTTCGATTCGCACTCGAGGAAATAAAATATTTCCTATTTTAATTTTTCTTCGCTCTGGTGTCGAGGCAAAGCGCGACGTTGAGTTCCGCCACTCAATACTCAATTCCTCCAGAATTCGGCGGAAAGTAGTAAACAGAGTGTCTTAACACTAAGTTTCATTTTACTCTGTTATATGCGGGATAATACGTGAAGCTAGTAAAGTAACTTTATCAGCTTTACGTATATATTTTAACAAGTAAATTGGACAGCACAAAACTTAAAATGAACACGTTAACTGTGCTGAAAGGGAAATACGGAGTCTCCTCGGTAGTTAAGCACCATGTTCTGGTGACGATTTTCAGTTAAGCTTCAAGAAGCGCTACAAACGTTGTCGCATCTTTAGACGCTTTTGTGCGTCTACCAGTCTCTATAATTATTAATGAAATACGATAAAGCTTCGTGTTCACTTGCGATAATAGAGCGAAGCTAAAATATTATAATTCCTATTATTAATATTCGTTATATATACATATGTTGTATGTTAATATGAATCCAGATATGAGAATGTTACAAACCTACTTTTCAAGTAGTTTGCCGACATATTATATATTCATACAGCCACTTGGATTATTTTTAAAAATATAAATAAAGTGTTTCATAGGATTATAGATATTTTTGTGATATAAAATTATATGTATTATCTTATGCAATGCCTCCAAAAATCAGCGGAAATTGGGGAACGGAGTGTCTTAACACTAGGTTCCCGCTGCCTACCCTGCTAGTTGCATGGATTTGGATACAGCGTGAAGTTGTTTGTCCGTTTGTTTGTTTGTCTTACATAAAGTGCATGATAATTTTGAAATTAGGTAACTTTTCAATTAGATAAATTGTTATCAAAATACCAGATTTTTTTAAATGTTAAGTATTTATTAAAATATTTATTAGATTTTTCTTTTATTATTACCAGTGAAGACCAAGTATAAGGTATTTGTCTACCGAGAGCCAGTAATCTCACAGCCCTCTTAGTAAACGTCTGACGTATCAGTTAGAATTTCTAACTATTTTCTAAAACGTTCGGGACTATGTAACCGAAATGTATGCATTTATTAAAACTTTTACTACTTAATATTTATAATATGGTACTAATAAATAACTAAATAAGTCACTGAGAAAATTAACATGGGTAAGAAGGTACATTGACGGTTTTCCGAAAAAAAAAACCAATTGTCTGACATCTTTAAATATTAATATAAAAACAAGATAATTAAATTAAAACAAATATTTTTAAACTTAATTCATAATGTATTTTATTTTTTGGGCCAAATTAGAAAAATGTTACATTCCGATGAATTTATCGAAAAATTAAAAATTAAACCAGCTTCACTCTGTATCCCGCACATAGCAGGGTAGGCAGATGAAACCTAGTGTTGAAACACACCGTTCCCCACTTTCCGCCAAGTTCCAGGGGCATTACGTGTCTCAACATGAAACGGCGGAACTCAACGCCGCATTTTGATTGCATGATATGATTTTTTTTAATAAAAAGGTAAGAGAATCCGTGAAAAGCAGGACATTTAATTTTTCCTACCTTGCTGTATGCGGGATGCAGCGTAAAGCTGATCTTTTTATTACATCATCTTATTTTAATATTTTTCTTTCAAGAATCTTTTTTTAATACTTTAAGCTTTTACTAAGTTATCAATAATTTTATAGAAATTTAAATAAGTACATTCGTGAGTTACTTTATTCTGAAGACTTAACTGTCTTACATATGGTAAGCCAAAACAATATCGTTTAGGTGTAATGACGTTTTCCCATTTAAAAAAATAAAAAATGTCATCACCATTAAAAGCTTTATTTAAAACTGAAATGGATTAATAATATTAAATCCTCATTATTTAGATGATTTTTCGGACTTTTGGGGAAAAAATTCCAATTACCAGAGTATGTGTCTAGCGAACAAAATGTATTTATATTTAAAAGAATCATAGGTGAAATAGAATTATACTGTAAACTGTTCGAGTGGGAATTAACCCCCACAACCTGTCGTAGGTTGTGGGGGTTAATTCCCACTCGAAAAATGAAATATTTAGTATTTTTATTTTCCTCTCTCCGGAAGGTACCTATGGAGACAAAGCGGGGTGTTGTGTTCCGCCACGCAGCATGCACTATGCTTCCAGACATAGGACGAAAAATGGGGAATGAGAACGGAGTATCTTAACACTAGGTTCCCAAGTTGCCTCTGCGTACCCTGTTTTTGCGCGGATAAGGGTGAAAGTAAAAAAATATATATATTAAGTCTCTGCAAATTTTCATAAAACAATCACAACTGAATGTTAATACTTTCCATTTTAAAATATGTGCACACTTAATAGTTCATGTCACCGCACCTCTCGCGCCACAAGACATTTAATATAAAATCCACGAAGTACTTTACACGCTTATTTTATCACAATTTTGGTGAATCAACCCTATAAGCGCACTCGTTCGCTCAAACCACCGGCAACGGCACTTAATCCCGGATATGTCCCGTCACACTGGCATAGGGTCGTTGTTTATACAACGTAAACGGATACTTATTTATTTTTTCATTTTTTTTATATCTATGTAAAATTTACTTAGGTAAAAAAGTAGATAGTGTCAAGACATTCCGTTTTCGTGACGAACCTCAACACCACGTAATTCAATAATCATCAATATTTACATAATTTTAACAAATTTGTTTCATTTGAAAACTTATAAAGCTCATGTGAGTTTACCGAACAAAAAAGTCACATTTTTAAGAATATACATAGGTACATACGATTTCGATTTCGTGTAATGTATACTTAATACGAATATTTTTTTATATAAATATTCAAATACTTTTACAAAAATATTATACAAATATGTAAATGAATAATATAGATATTTTTATACATTTACGCGCGCTAAACACGGTTCATCTCGCACGCCTTAACATTTAAATACACAAGACGCCCCACTAAGAAACGGTTGAATTTGAACAGTTGCGATCGAGTAGACCCTCCCATAGACCACAGGGCGTACGTAACCCCTGTTATTGAAACATTTAGTGTAAAATAATTAGGGAACGCCCGCGGTGTCTATATTGAACGCTGTTTGTGGAAAATTAGTCGACATCTTCGTTTCGTGATTGGAAATAACACTTTTTAACTAGATTGTCACTAACGATGTTATAGTGCAAATCGTTCGAATTTTACTTAAAAATTGATTTGGGTTTCTATAAGGAAACTATTCCTTTTTGTTATGATGTTTATTAATATATAGGTTTAAACTAGAATAAAAAATGTATTAATTAAGAATAATGGAGCGTGTATAAATATATGCCCGTCCTTTTGTGGCTTCTGTCGAAGCATCACTCGGTAATGTTTGCTGATAGTATGAAAAGAACTTGGTTCCATTCAACCCAGAAGACATAAGTTTGTACGTTAACCACTAAGAAAACTCTATTTATTGTGACACCAGTTTTCTAGAATACTCCTCTTAAAGCCGCGCTTAGTATCAGCATATTGGGTCTTAGCGTTTCGAGTGATTGCCAATATCGCGATCATGCGAAAAGACTGAGGTCATCGGCAGAGCAAGAGAGCACTTCACGCCAAAACACTGTGTAGGGCCCAGTTTCGGCCTGATATGGAATACTATTACACATTTCTGGCCCTAACCTAATGTCAAAAAACTCCCTTCCCCTGTAAATTCTGGAGGCATTGCGTGTTGAGTGGCAGAACTCAACGCCGCGCTTTGCTCGACACTAGAAAGCGAAGAAATGAAAATATAAATTTATATAAATACTTAATTTCGTCGAATAGGGATCGGATATATGTAATTTGTACCCACAGTAGCCAAAACCATTTTAAACGCTACAAAAACTTGTTTGATGAAGGTACCCTCCAAATTTATTTAAAACGTATAAGGTAAAGAAATAAAATCTAAGTGTTGTGCCCAACATATTATGACTATAATAAGACTGTATTCAGTCCAATTAATTAAAAAAAAATACCTGCAATTTTCATCTTCAACAAGCACCAATATATCCCCTATAAACTGGATGTTCTACCCTGTTATTATATATTAGTATTTATAAACATAAAATATAATTTTGACGTCAAAAGGAATTTATTTATCGCATGGAGCGACCGGTAACATGTAATTTTTATCGTATTAAGAGAACATATCAGTAAACATTTAATATATTGTTGCAAAATATATAAGCATGTATATGAAACTTATATTTATCCTCTTACACAAACAGTAATAGCGCTATAAATATGTAAATATTTAAATGTATATATTTCGTAGGTTCGATTTATTCTATTCTGAAAATACTTAAATAAATTATTTATTAGGTATATAACATCAATCATTGCAATATTTTGAAAATTTCCAAGGGATTAATTTTCTATAATTATTAAAAATATGTTGGAAATTATAAAAGTTATATAATTTATAGGGAAGATATAATAAAATAAAATTTGTAATAAAATAAAGTTTGAGGCCAGTCGTGGCGCAGCGGCACGAAGTGTGCCTGCAAAACCGACTGACTGGTTGTGGGTTCGATCTCTACTCGAGGGGATGAAATATTTACTTAAAATGTATATTTTCATTTCTTCGCTCTGGTGTCGAGGCTAAACGCGGCGTTGAGTTCTGCCACTCAACACGCAATGCCTGCAGAATTCGGCAGAAAGTGGGTAACGACGGTTCCCTCTGCCTTACTTGGTGTGTGCGGGATACAGCGTGAAGCTGATTTTTATATAATAAAATAGCAAGAATAGTTTGAGATCTCGAAGTCTTTACCTACAAAATTAAATTAGAGGATACCTACAGACATTCTTACGATACAAACATTTTCGATTAACTTAACATCAAGAATAATGACACGAAAACTTTTAAAGCTCTGGTAATGAATACAAAATAAGTTTAAATTGATGTCCTTAAGTAATGACTTATTATTTTTTTGCGAGATTACATTGGGTAAAGGTAGGTATTGAGATGTATCAGTAGATATTGTCAAGTTGGCAACTTAAAAGGATAGCTTTTAAGGGCATTTATATTCACTAAAATCTAGGTCTAGAGACCAGTCGTGGCGCAGTGGCACAAAGTGCGACTGTAGAACCGACTGGTTGTGGGTTCGATCCCCACTCGAGGAGATGAAATATT
>DWAN01000269.1:0-26420 GCA_018230445.1 Heliconius hewitsoni | reverse complement strand
GTCGAGTATTATCGAGTGCTGTTATAGTAGGGGCCTTACCGCCTTACTTTTTTACTTTAATCCCTTTATTTGCAAATTTACGTATTAAAAATTGAATTTCTAAACATCCATGAAGTCATGATTAGCCTCTATTATATAATAAAATCATTTAAATAAAGCTACATTAGGTATATTTAAAATATTGATAAATAATTACAAAATTGCCGATATACGAACAATACGAATACAAGGTCAGATATGTATATTCAACTTTCACTTTCCTGTCACAGAAAAATATCACAATAATAGTACAGTGCTGGACAGAACAAGTTATTTTTATTTTTTTATCTACATTTAGTTCAGTACAAAAATCTGTGTCCTATTTTATTTCTTTGAGGTACGGAACCTTAATAATGATAGAATTTACCTATACGCTTATAATATTAGTAGCCTGTAGTAACAAATATATTATAGAGTTTTTGTAACATTTTACTACATGAGCTATAAAATTACGTGTTGTGCAAAGTAATAAAAGTATTGTTTATTTTGAAGTATATTGAAAATCTTTTTATCTGACAAATTAAAAAAATGAAGTAAAAATTTATTAGTTATCTTTATTTTATACAATCTGTGGAGATCGGTAACGGTACTTACCCGAAATCAGCTGCAACCATCCACATATATGGAACACAGTGGTCGACTGGCAGAAGAAAAACAAAAGTATGGCACAGATGGTAAACAAGGCCAGCGCTACCGCCGCTCCCACCAGCACAGTGGCCACTTTGAACACAAAACCATTGATCGACAGGAAGTCATCCAACCTGCCTTTACAGTCCTCGATGGAGTCATCCGTCCTACATATTTGGAACAGGCCGAACTTCCTGGGATACTCCGTCTCTAAGTCGCCTATCCACTCCGGTGTAACGAACGCCACAACGCTTATAATCGCGTAACAAATCGTGAATATCGCCCAAAGCACTCCGATAGCTTTCGAATTCCGGACATAATTAGTGGCGTATAAATGAGATGAATCGACGTACTCTATTTTAGAACCCATTTTTGTGTTATCTTTAAAAAAACGACGTGCACATTTTTTTTTGTTAATATTAAAAGTTTTTCCACTCACGGATGTAATTCTATACTACGTAAGTCGAGGACGCGGTAAATACTAAAAGTACAACCTCTCGCCGCACCATTCGACTCGGCGAGTAGAGGGGATGTGTAATCAAAGGTGTGTTCAACAGGTAGCTTACCTGAACTTTGTAAAATTAAAGAAATTTTATGTAAAAAATGGATAAATTTTATTAAAAGTTATAATAAAATAACAAATCATAAATTTTGAGAACGCTTATGATACAAAATTTCTTTGTTTTCTGAATGTGAAGTTGTTCATTTGTAAATATAACAGTATTGTACTAACAAATAAATAACCAGCGACATCTATATTTCCTTAATGGATTTATTAATATTTTGACCTCGTAAGATTACAAAACCTAATAATGTAATACATTACTAGTAATATAATATAATATAAATATCTTTTTATAGATTTATTTACTTTGAAATATTTTTTACGAGCTTTAATTTTATTGCAAAATATAATATCTTTTGAATACAGGCATATAATAAATAATAACATAAATTGAATTTCATCGACATCTATTTACAGCGAGTATATGTTCTTTTTGGCCCAAATTGCTTATTACAAATTTTAATAAAAATAATGATAACAAACAAGAAGTTTTTTTTTTGTATTATAGCTCTAGATCAATTTATTTTATTATTATTCTCTACAATGTTTTAAAATAATATTTTTTTCTATTTATAATATATTATGCGTACATTGAAGTACTAAAATAATCCAACAAAAGGTGTATGTACAAACATGAGACTTATTTAATTGAAACAAAGTACCTTTCTAATTTAGTTGCTTTATATCAACATTTGTCATTGTCAGTTGTCAAATCATAGTTGACGTAATTGAAGAGTAGCAATCTTGTATTTTGCTTGTGTACAAAATACGTAAACTTACGTTCACTACAGATTTAGTTAATTACAAATTAATATTTCTTTGAAATCACATTAACTTATGACATTTGAATCATGTAATTAGTGTAATCTATCAATATTTAGTAATTGTAAAGTTAATAATCATGTCGGTAAGAGATAAGTGGGTTCGCCGGTTTTCGATTGACGAGACTGCAAAACACAAAAATGGATTTACCATATACAAAATAACATCTGTTGTAAGTATTAGATTTAGTTCTAACTTATTTTTAAGTATTAAAAAAATATTATAGAAGCAAATTGATGATATTATGTTTATACAAGTGAATAAAACTATTGATTAATGACCTACTCAGGCTGCTATCTTTTTATCACAAGTATTTGCAGTCTTACTAGAAAGTATTTACTACTGCTTTTATTTAAATTTCTAAAATGAAAGTAGAATGTAAGCTGTTTTTTATTACCTTAATATGCACAGTAAGAGATTATTGCACAATATATTTTGTATTATTTTCATAAACCACAATATGAAAGTGAATTTACCTTGAACATATTGAAACAGTATAAACTTAACTTACTTATTTATAATAAATATATTACTATTTTTGTATATGACTAAGTATGTATTCTGCTACTTGCAATTTCATTATAATAGGGACAGTTGTGTGGTTAACTTCCATTCAGGGAAATAAATTATTATTCTCAAATTTCATAAACTAAGCAAAAAGTGGAGAATGGAGTGTCGTAGTATTCAGTTCTCTCTATGTGTGAAAAGTATCCTACTATATGCAGGATACTTTTCACTTTTCATACATCTGCTTCACACAGTTAAGTTGTAAAGCTTGAAAGAGGGATAAAGCATAAAACTAAAACAGGCTAATATTTCTATTTTTCAGCTCTTTCCATTAGGTTCCCCAGAAGCTGTAACCGTTGTGTCAGTATGGAAGAGATATAGCGATGTGCAACAATTACATAAGTCCATGAAATCTTTACATGCCGGACTCCATCTTAGAGGGACATTCCCTGCTTTAGCCAAAAGTAGTTATTTCAAGAGATTTCATCAAGAGGTCAGTTAAATTCTCTTTATTATCTATGCTCTAATATCATACAGCTGAAGAGTTTGTTTTTTTTGTTTGAACATACTAATATCAGGAAATACAAAAACAATGGTTTTTTTTATTGGATAGTCCATTTATTAGGTAGAGCTATATCCTACATTACATTAATTATTGATGTAACCCACCTGTATGTGCTATCCGAGTTACTCCCCATGCTTAGAATGTGTCATGTCACTCATGTATCATCCACAACTCTTGTTTACTTCCATTTCACTGTGCAGGCATAGCCACAGATTTATTAAATCAAGATTTATTTAAATATTCATTGTTATATAAACAAAATCAAATCAAGTTCACATTGTGTCCTGCACAAAATGCTCTTAAAACTATGTAGAAATTTATATACCTGCACTTACAATCTTATTAATGTTGTTAGAAAAATCTGTATATACATTTTAGCTTTATGCTGTATAGCAGGTATGACAGGGAACCTAGTATTATTACCTTCCTTTCACCACTTTCTAATTCAGTCACTCGAGTTTGAGTTGAACCTACAACTGTCACATTTACATGCTGTGCCACTACGCCATGAAGGTACTGTATGATAAACAGATGAGACCATCTGCTTATCATACAATATAATATTTACATATGTTTCAGGTAATTGATGAAAGAGCAAAAACAATAAAAAAAATACTAGAGTTTGTTGCGGAACATCGATTGTTATTCACAAGTACTGATTTTGTTAATTTCTTACAGGTAAGTCATTGTATTCACTTGAACTGCAATCTAATTGTAAACACAATGGTTGTGGGTTTGTTCCACACACGGGGGCATTAGTACTTTTATTTTCCTGCTTTTCCAAGACAAAGGGTCAAGTTCCCCCACCCATCCTACAATCTTTCGAACTCAGACCTACCTACTCTATTGTGCTTTTATCTTTTTTTTATATATATTGTGCTTTTTATAGCCACTATTTAAGTGCTTTTCATTGCCGTTTTAGACGTTTTTTTTATTTAGGTATATATGAAAGTTGTACAGATTTTTACAATACTTATTGTTTGAAAATTATACACTGTGAAATATTTTTTCTAGTTACTTTAGTTAGCATAAGAGTACTCTGTTAAGACAAAATGCAGTGTTGAGTTTCGTTATTTGAAGTAGTCTTTGCAGACGAATTACCATTTTCCACTTAGGAAATACTCGTAAATAAGATAATTTCGAACTTCACAGTTCGATAAACTCGCGACTCCTAAATAATAAATTTATTTGTTTTTTGTTTTCCTTTTATATTTCTTATAAAAAACATTCATTGTCAAAATTTTTTTTTTAGACTGGCTACCCAGAACCGGAAAATAAATCAGCAGGAGTAATAAATACAATCAGATCGTCTTTACACTTGCCTATAGAAGAAACTCCACCATTGGAATATCAAACTTCTGATGATGAAGCTAGAAGTCCTAATGGTATGATTACAAAAAAACTAATTATCCTACTATTATAATTAGTAATATTAAATGTGAAAGCTTGTGAGGATGGATGTTTGTTTTATTTTAACGTATAAATTACTAAACAGATTAAGATAAAAAGAATTTACCTAAAATATAACCACTTTATTATACACACATACAGTACGATCGCCGAATTGTGACCGTCCTGAAATAAAATTTTCTCAACTTTTGCGCTTTGTCCACTCAGTAAAAAAAAATTACCAAAATAATTGAGAACCTCCTTTTTGAAGTCGGTTAATAATCTTAAAATCAAATCTGTGCAGCCACCTACAGCTAATATCGAGGCAACCACAATTTATTGATTGGACTGTAGATATTTTTAAAATCGACACATTATTTTTTTTTTATTATTTCTAGATGATCAGATTAACATATCAAATATTATGTTATGTTTCATGTTAAGTGATATTAAGAAAATATAAGACTGTGCCCTCTTTGCACGGTTGAGAAGAGATAATGTGTCATACCATCTTAAAAACTTATGTTGAAAAATATTTACATTTTTCTGTTACTCAAGAGAGTAAAAAGATCATATTAAATTATAAATAAAATATTTTTAATATTATTAATTTAAATATTGAGGTCATCGTGGCAAGAAGTGTTCTTTTATTCAACGACATTACATTAATATGGTGTATCTATAATAGTTATTATTATCTTTATATAATTATTATTTCAGTACAAATAACTCCCGACTCCACAATCCCGAGCACGTCGAACACACAAACAGACATAGATATATCACAAATACCTATATATGAAGCGGCCGAAGTCGAAATACGAGAATCACCCAAAACAAGCCAAAAATTATCAAATTCAAATAGTTTTGATTCAATCAACTCGATAGAGAGCCTCAACAGCGACTTCTACGATGAACTGTCAAAAGTGACAGTAGACAAGTTGACAGTGACAGCTGTTAAGAAAAATGTGTTGCCAGATTTAATTAATTTTGACGCTCCATCGACGTCTAATTTAAATAATTTGAATTCGGATAGCGTTTCATTCTCATCGACTTACGATTCTAATTCTATTTATGAAGACAGTGGTTCAAGATTATCTTTGTATAGTAAAAAAAGTGTTTTGTGTCTTTCTAATACTAGTAATGAAAGTAAAACAATGACAGATGATAGTTACGTGTTCGAAGCCGGGTATTTGTTGAATTTGGCGGCACGGTGTGAAAATATGGGTGATTATCAAAGAGCTTTCGAGTGTTATAAGTCGGGTATTGAGAAAATGTTGATTGGTGTTCAATGTGAGTACCTTATTTTTATGTTTAAGAAAGATAATAAATTGTGTTTTCCAGTTTTTATTTATTTATATTAAAAATAAATGTGTATATAGATGTATTCATGGCCGGTCGTGGCGCAGGGGCACAAAGTGTGACTGTAAATCAACTGGTTGTGGGTTCGATCCCCACTCGAGGAGATGAAATATTTACTTAAATACGACAGAAAGTGGGGAACGAAGTGTCTTAACACTAGGTTTCCTCTGCCTACCCTGCTGTGTGTGAGATACAGCGTGAAGCTTACTTATTTATTTATTTATTTTTAAAAAAGCTAAATTAACTAGTTAATAAAAAAAATTGCGCCTATTTTCTTATTTTTTTACTTCTTAATAATGAAAGCAAATATTGACTATAAATAATTATGCAAATTTCATTCACATTATTGCTTATTACAAAAAAAATATATATTTTCTTCCAGAAGGATCTTTAATTGTTTTTAATTGAAACCACTAAAATAAAAACTTTCAACCTCTTTTTTTTGCATTGAAGGTTAATTTATGTTCTATCTGAAGGTCTATTTTATATTCTAAAATTATAACCTTTTTTTTTTTCAAAATTTTGTGCCAGTCACTGGCACAAATTAGACAGAAAGAATTGCTTTCGCATTTATATCATAGATCTATATAAAATAATTACAACATAGAGTCGGTAGGGAAATGTGTAACTGTATATATGTATACATAACAACATTAAATTAATATAAAAAAAATTGAGATATCTAGAACAAACAAAATAGGTTATGGAAACTTATATTAATGTCTCTAGTTTTAGATATAGTATGAGATAATTAATATAAACGATAATAATTAAACATGAAAATAATTTTATTTAGATTAATTTCCTGTATTAGGGCGCGCCTAATATGTTTTTAATCTGTTATTATATTGTATTTGTTAAAATATCATGTTTGAGGCCTTTATGGGGCACTATGACATTTCGACTACGAATGCGATGGTGGGTTCAATCCTTACTCGAGATATTATGAATTATTTTCATTTCGTCGCTCTAGTAAAGGTGAGAGAAAAAAAAACGAAGTGCGGCGCCACTCAACACGCTATGACTCAAAAAGTGGACGAAACACGATTAACAGAATGTTTTTCTACTAGGTTCCATCTGCCTATCCTGCTATGTGTTGAATATTAGTTTAATATTAAGTTAGGAAATTCTTATTACATACTGTAAAAATTGAGCAATTAAAATAAACTATAAACATGATTAGTAGGCACCTTTATCTTGAGATTGTATCACATCTATCAGCTTTATTATTGTAAAAAAACCTATCATTAATGAGTATCCGTCACACAATTGCCCTTGAGTGGGGTTCGAATCTAAAACCATTGCGTCGCACTTTACGCGATCGGTCTAAAAACTTTTTTTTTCTAATAAATATGGGGGAAATAAATATTCAACTGATGAAGACATTTTAAACAAACAGGTCGATATAACTAAACCTTTATTAACCCACTTACAGATAGTGTTATCGAAATCAATTAATAATCGCTATTTAGATACCATTACTCGTAATAATAACACGTATTTATTTGTTTTTTTTTTGTCTAAGAATATATAAAAAATGGATTTTTTACACATTTGCGCATATATGACGGACTATGATAAGATTATTTGTGAGTGATTAGTTATTTTTTTTATTCTTAATGACAGTTAATTTGTTAGTCTTTTGTATTTGTTAATGAAACTAAATATTTTATTTAATTGAGATTAACGGGGAACGTTGTGTCTTAATACTAAATTGATCTTTTCTAATTCTAAGGAATCTAAAAAAAAGGAATCTAAATACTATATATGAAAAAAAAGGATCAAATGTTACCGAACATTTATATGTTCTACGTTTAGCCTGACTACTACTGTATTATATATCAACTTATAGGGAAAAAAAATAACGTATAGGCGGCGTTAATAACCTAATAAGAGTAACCTGCTGCAATAAGAACGTGTCTCGTCTTGCAGAACTAGCAATTATTTTTACTCAATAAGGATCCGCAGGTTAACGCTAGAAAATAAATAAAGCTCATAGCAGGTTAGGCAGAGGGAACCTAGTGTCCAGACACTATAGATGAATAAATAAATAAAAATACATAAGTCAATATCTGCCACCGACAGCCGACCCCGACCAGCAGCGGCGCGCTCTCATAAAGGAGAAGACCAACAAATACTTGTCGTACGCGGAGGCGATATACGAGACCCGCCTGTGCGACGCGGAACCAAGTGTTAGTATGATGTTTTTTATATGTTTTTGGCAGGTTTTATGATTCTTAGTGTTAAGAATCTTCTCGATTTTTGGCACTTCGTAAAGAAAGGGAAGTAATATAACTCGTACGTGTCGAGAGGCGTCCCTCACTTTCACACCGCCAGTTTCTGGAGGTGTAGCGTTTTGAGCGGCGGAACATAACGCCACACTTTGCCTCTGATATATAAAGAAAATTAAACATTTAATAATGAATATATTAAATGTTTAATTTTCTATCGCGTTTACAATTGCACGTTATGCATCGGGCCACGGCTGGTCTCCAATGTCTGCATTATAAATTGAAACATTACTGAGTTAAATTAGAACACATAACCATCGCGTCCGTACATGATATTATTATACAATAAGTGTCTTAAAATGTATTTTTTTAAATTGATTATATCGATGTTTCTAATTAACCATTTTAGTTATTACCAAAACCAAAAACAACCAGCACATATTTTTTTTAACTAATTCAATTTACCGATTTCTTCTTCATACTTTCTTTTCTGTTAATTTATAATTATTTTCTTCAGTTATTACCAGAAAAAGATACATCGTGTCGTCTCCACGGCATTCCACTCTCAATGCTCAAAAGGAATTACGAGGATTTATCACAATATCGAGTATTGGCGGTTTTGGGAAAAACAATGATGTTGGTACTCGATAAAGCTGACCAGAACTGTTATGCCATGAAGGTAAACTAACTTATTTTTTTTTGTTATTTTACGCTGTATCCACTCAACCCAGTGTTAAGATATAAATATATATAGCTAGTATTTAAGTAAAATTTTAAGTTAAGTATAAACCACTAGTCCATCGTCATCTAATGACTAGGTAAAATGATATTTAAAATATCTAGGAAACCACGTGACACAGCCAATGCAGTAGGTGCGATACTCTCTCATTGAAACGAATTATTTTCATTTCCTCGCTCTGACGAGATAAAGCGCTAATTTCCGCCACTCGGATCGCAATGTATCGAACATTTTGTGGAAAATGGAGATAAGAGTGTCTTAACTGATGGTTCTTTCTGCCTACAATTTACCCTATTAGGAGTATCTCCATTCATTTTCTTCATTAAGTGTCCTGCCGTGTATAAAATTCTTCTGTGTTAAATTTATTCATCAATCGTAAATTTTAACATTTTTCAAGTGTTATCCCTTACTTGTAATTGATCGTAACTTACGATCAATTCAATTTTGTATAATTCGCTAAGTTCAATTGTTTATAATTCTTCAAAAAGTAAATTAGAGTTACTTTTGTCCACCACACAGGTAATACAAAAAATACCAAACAATCTAATGGAGTTCGACGATTATTTCCAACACAGGAATAATGAGACTCGACAACCGATCTTACCTACTGTCATACCTTATATGGTGCCTTTACACGCGTATATTGAAACTAATAACTTGATATTTCTCATATTATCGTACGCTCCTGGTGATAAACTATTCGATTATATCGAAAATTACGCAAAGTCGAACCCTAACACACCAGCCCGAGAACTTAACCTGGAAAATGTGTTCTCAGAACCAAAGAAAAAGGAAATTGATATCGAAAATGATAACATTGATGTGACAGATAGTGCCACAGATAAACAATCGAGTATCGATTCTAAAATCGACTTATCATCTAAACTAGACTTGACAGATAATTCTCGAACGACAGACGATGTTAATGAGAATGAAATAAAGACGGAAAATTTAGATTTAATCGATACATCAGTATCGGTTAATCAATTAGTGATAAATTCTCAGAAATTATTACTTAACGTGGATAAGGCTTTGACGGATGTTCCTAGAGTTAGTGAAGTCAGAGAGGAAAATGATTTAAAACAAGAAATAAATAAGCCCAATAAAAAGGAGAACATTACTTCTAATCGTGAGAGATCTGAAACATTAAGTCAAAAAATTGTAAGTATCTATTAGATAAATTTATTAAATAAATACTATAGTTCAGTACAATTATGGTAAAAATGATTCACTAGAAGCCATTGTAGTTTTTCCATGTTTATTCCGATAAACTCCTTGTAATTAAAAACATTGATTTTTATTTAAAATTGTGAAATGCCAAATTTTTAAGTACCAACGTTCAAAACTCTCCAACCATTTTAAAATTAAGTAGTAATCGAGTTGATTATAATATTTGTGTAGATTGACTTGTGAGATTCCTTCAATGAGTATAGATTTGTAATATCTGGAGGTAGTAATGTCCTTGATTAGAGCGTCTCGTCCCGGCAGCCGCGCGGCGCCGCGCGCGCGTGGGCCGCGCAGCTGCTGGCCGCCCTGCGCGCGCTGCACCGGTGCGGGGTCATCTGCAGGTTACTTGCCCTTTTCATATTATAAGCTGGTTTTTTATTTTTGAAACATATTATAAAAGTTTATACAATATTTTTAAATACAAAACTATTAAAATGTACATTATCAACGTTTCTAATAGAAAATGTATGATCATTTCCAAATCTAAACTTTTTCAATTTGCAGAGATCTCAACCCCTCGAACATATTATTAGGTGAACACGGCCAAATAATACTGACCTACATAATAGGTTATCCGTCTGAAGTAGCCATTACTAAGCTAAGAGCGAACAGACAGACATACAAACAAACATACATGTACATAGCACCTGAACTGCATACGTTTGTGTATGGTGATGTTGATAAAAGTTGTGATTTTTGGAGTTACGGAGCTATTATGTATCAACTTATTTGTGGATTTGTAAGTGTTGATAGATTTTTTTATAATTTTAACAAGCTTTAGTTGCGATTTTGCTCGTTTAGTTAAATAAAAGGAACTAAGAAATGTTTGTAACATATGGTAGTACAATGGATTAAATTACAACAGTTAATTTAATAAATAAATGTGCTATCTAACGCAAAAATATTTTTTCTGAGATTAAAGTGTTCAAAATAAAATCTTCAACTTCACAATATTAGTATATCGGCTCGCGGTTGGAGGATGGATGAGCCATGTGATTCCGACGTCTCCTTGTTTTGACAACTGTTCCCCATTATATGACAAAACACAATTAATCACACAATGTAGTTATGATTATGGCGTGATCCTTATCACAATCAAGATGTGTGAACAGGCATCTTCTCAAAAATGCAGCTTTCATACAAAACAAAAAGAAAATAAATTAGACCAGTAGATCCAGAGATCTTAGCATTTAAACATACAAATAATCAAATAAATATTAATGTTGTCTCATTCGCATCCCACAGCCTCTATCCCACTACCACTGCGAGGTGTTCACGAGCCACACTATATTACAACTACCTGAAGGACTCAGTGTTGAAGAAAGATCTTTACTAAGTCAGGTAAAACTCAAATTTTACATTGCTTTTTATTAGCTTCACGTTCTGTTCCGCACATAGCAGGATAGACAGAGGGAACCTGGAAACCTAGTGTTAACACACTGTGTTCCCAGTTAAAGATATTCAGTTTCAGTGGTGGAACTCAACACCGCGCTCGTCTCGTTATCAGTGTGAAGAAATGAAAATAATTTATACCACCGAGTGGAAACCGAATTCGGTTGCAGTCTGCATTTGCGTTTACAGTTTACGGCGATATTTTTTTTCCTGTATTTATATATATAATATATTTAATAATGTGTATTAAAACATTTTATTTGTTATGTTTCAGCTATTAACATTTGAGCCATCAGAACGTCTAAACGCAGAAGATATAAAAACACATCCATATTTTAAAAACACTGAATGGCCTCCACATTAGTGTTTAGTGACTAGTGCATTAGTGTCTTATAAAAATAGAAGAAGTAAAAATGCATTTGTATAATAAAGACACTGAATGACCTCCATATTAGTGTTCTAGTGTCTAGTGACTTAATGTTTTACAAAACATAGAAGATACATGTATAAATATCCGTGTTATAAAATTACTGAATGGTCTCCACATTGGTGTCTAGTATCTAGTGACTAATGACTATGTGTGTGACTAGTGTCTCACAATACTTCCCTTTATGATGCAGTAGTTATTGTATTATGTTTAACATCTTTTTTTTAAAGAACTATTTGGTATGAAGAATAAGGTATTTACTATTTATTTATATTATAAATGATACTGAGTAATAATGATATAAATTAATATAAAATAACGTTTCAATAACTATTATTTGTAAAATTAATAATATATTAATTTGAATATTAAAACTTATTTTGTAGAATGTCGCGATTATTGTGGCATGATTATATTAAAGTTAATTCCAGATCTTCAAATTGTGGCGTTACATTACGCCGTTCTTTACTAGAAACACTATAAATTGAAAAAACTAATTAAGATGAATAAATAACAATTTTTAGTACTTTTCTAAGTAAAAATATGAACAGGGATTGTATAAATTAGAAATACGTTATATACTATTTATATCATTAGATATAAATAAATAAGACATATATAATATTATATTATATGTATACTTATTATAATATTAAAGTCAAAAAGTAAGATAATTTGATTAATTCCAATTATTTTAACATAAAATTAAAGATTTTGCCCTAAATATATATCAAATATTTTTTAAATTTATATAGGCAAAATAGATAAAAATATTGCGTGATGATTAACGGAATTCAACGCCGCTTATTGTTTCATATCTGAGCGAGGAAATAAAAGTACGCATCAAAATACATCAAACCAACAACCGTCGCGTTTACAATCAGACGTTGTGCCGCGAATGATTTATATAGCGTATAGACCTACATCAATGAAAAAATATTACATATTTAGTAAGTTTATTTGCGTTGTTTTGTTTTATTTAAAATATAAAAAAGAAATATAAATACATTTTGTAAAATTAGAATTTTTTCGTGATTATAAGTTATATTTTAATAATAAGTAATAGAGACTCAATCTCTCTTACTTATATTATTATTAAAGTATTTCAATAAGCTGCACTGAGGCCGCCCTGAGCTTAAGTTTTCTGAAGTTTTTATTGTTTTTATTGTTCGGTAGAAAAAAAACACAAAATCCTAAAAAAAAAGACAAAAAAAATTACTTCATACACAGCTTACTAACTAGGGTGGCCACTCTAAGAACATATTGTATAGTTAGTTCAGTATTATATATATATACCAATAGTTTTATAATTTACCTTAATTATTGTAATAATTTCTTAGTTTCTTGTGGAATCAATGAGAATTTTGATAGAATATTGTAAAACGTATTAGAAAATAGTTCCTAGAGTGAAAAATAATGTTTTCTTTTATTAAATTAGTCAAAATTGTACTTATCATTAGAATCAATTTAATGAGAGACGGGAGAGACGTTTTGTAAAGACCAAAAATGAAAAGGAAATGTTTCATTTTAATTTTAAAATTAATAATTTTTTATTAAGTTTCAATTGAATCAGCTCCTAAGACTTATCTCAAATTATGTATATTTTCTATAAAATTTAGATAATTTCCAATATTTAACCAAAAACTGTCCTTAGCTTCCTCTTCTCCTTTAGCTTCACTCGCTTCACATCAGCGAAGCAGAAAGAACATGAGAACTTAAGTGTTAAGGCACTCCATTCCCATTAGGACACTTCTGTTCCCTATTTTCCATTGAATTCTGGAGGCACTGCGTGTTGAGTGCTCTGGTAACGAGGCAAGGCATGGAACTTATCGCCGTGCCTTGTCTCGTTACCAGAGCAAAGAAATGAAAATATTTTCACTCACAAGTGTGCGTCTTAGATTGTTTATAAACAGTATTTTTTATTTTGAAAGTGTGAAATTATTTAGTTTCAAGCTAATAATTCAAACGTTTCTCTTTGCTGTTTAAATTTCAACAAAAATATTGCAATCATACTTTTTAATAAATAACCAAAATAATAACATTTTTTTATTTTGGGTTTTTTTTATAAATTATGTGCTTCGTCTAGTCCAATACAAAAATTAGATCTTATTTATTTTAAAAAATGTACTAAAACGTCCAAAGTGCAAACAAAAATTATTTATTATTATTTTTCTTATTGTGACAATGATTCCGTTTTTCGTTTTCACATACACTTTTTTTCCTATAACGATTTTATTATGTTTGACTCATGAATATGCAATTAAAATAACATTATTAAAATGTCATTTCACACAAAAAAATATTTATTTTTAATGTGTTTTTAAGAAAGTGTATAAAAATTAAAGCGTCCAAGAGGTGTGATTTCGAATCCCGCTACGTTTAAATTATTGTACTCTTTTTAAAAAATATATATAGTAGAAGTTACGTTGCAATTTTGTTTATCATACATTTGCAATATTACTTAATTGTTAAATTCAATCTACGTATAAAAGATAATTAAACTAGTGTTTTAGTTTTTTTCATTAAATGGGTCGGTAACTTTTATTGACTTATTGGATCTGAATTTAAGTATTATTTTATTTACGTAATGCGTGATTTTAAAAAAAACGTACAAATGTTAAAAAAAATATTGTAGTATTAGACATTGAATGTGTCTGATAAGCATTTATTAGAAGTTATGGCATTTTCGCCTTTTTTATTGTTTAATATAATTGAATTTGAACCTGTATCTTTTAACTAATTAAACTATACACATTAGCCTATGTTAAATTTACTGCATGATGTTTTTTAGAAAGTAAATTTAATATGAGTTTATTATGTGTGTAGATTTTTTTATATATAATACAAGTAACAGTGGTGGATGTTATTCAAATAAATTACACTGATGTGAGATTGAAAGAGTTTCTATTAAACGTCATAATAAATGCGGGATGTTTTATTTATTTTCAATTTATGCTTTGTTACATTTTATTTTCAATTTGAGTCAGTATAGTTATTATTAAAGAAATAATTAATTTATCATCTGTGGCGAACCCGACTCGGGTATCGATCCCATGGATTAAATAAGAAGTAAGAAGACAAAGCGTGGCACTGAGTACTACTATTTTAATTAGTTAATAATTTCATAGAAATACAATATTTGTTAAAAGTTACGTATATTTACGTATACGTTCTGAAGATTCAACTTCCTTACATATGGTAAACAAAAACAATGTAGTTTAAGTATAGTTAAGTTTTTCTATAGAAAAATATTTTAGATTGAAATCTATCAACATTGAAAGCTTTATTTAAAATTTTAATAAATAAAAAAATAATAAATTAAATCCTTATACTTACTTAATTAGCGAATAAATCGCGCTTTTTGCTTAAAGTGTTCAAAAATCCTGCAATTCGGCCAGAGAAAATCTGGCAACGCTGGTCTACACCCACCTGGGTGTATTAATATAATTGAAAAAAAACATTTTTATATTCCCCAATCTGGTAAAACAATCCGTGTCGTCCGGTCCTCATAATTGGAATATATGGAATTACACAATTAAAGTGAAGAGCCGGGTCGACTGTCGTCCAATTTTTGGATACTCTATCTCTACTCTCTCTACTCTACTCTACTATAAACGTTCAGTATATTTAAAAATAAACATTAAAATTGTTGAAATTGAATGACGTAAGGATTTGTCACTAGTTTTTCTCTGCGTTCTTTTAATAATTTAATTGTCATTGCCTCGCTCTGTTAAAAGGCAATGTCTAAAAAAAATACAGAGAGTGGGGAACGGAGTGTCTTAACATTAGGTTCCCTCTGTATATCTTGCAGTTTGGGATACAGCGTGAAGTTAAAATAAATAAAACAAAAAAACTGCCATAATCTTACGTCACGACAGTACACGCAAGACAGGTAAGCATTTTACATACCTGTCGAGGTCGTAACTCGTAACATTTCTTCTTAATTTACAACTCCAGCCAGCAACATAAACCTTTTCCCATCGCAATAAGATATATTATAATTTCATTTCTTGCATTCATTCACATAAATTGCTAAACGAAAACAAACTTTACGTGTCACACTGTGAACTTAAATTTCTTTCGCAATTTCAAATTATTGCTCCCAAATCAACTTAAAGAAAAATAGTCTTTAACTCAAACAATATAAATTACAAAATCTTTTACTGAAATTAAAAATACACTTATAACCCAATATATTAAAAGCGTATCTGTTTTAAATAACATTATAGGCAAGACTGTGCTTTTAAAATTGTCTGCCTTATACAAATCTTAAGTGAATGTAGATTGTAGTTTCTTATTGGCGTAGACAGTTGTTCGTTTGACGACGTTAGGTTGAGTCGCGTTGCGCTTGCGTCTTGAGTGTTTTAAAAAAATAGCTTAAGTGACTTAATACTTTCCCGCCTTTTATATATGTCAAATATTTTCTTCATAGTGTTAAATTTTTATTATCATTTTAACTTAAACAATAATTAACTTTATTGTTAAACCTAATCGTGATTGGAATTTTGATCTAAACAGGTTTTCTAAAGGTATATATTGTTTGTATATTTTATTTTTAGAAAGAATATGTTTATTTTATTGCTGTGATTTATTGGATTCTTATAAGACAGGTAAGATTATTTATTAACTACTTATTTTTAACGTGACGGCAATTTCTAGAATTTTCACTTTATACTAATAAAGTTATTATTATAATTTGTTAATAAAATATAGGTTATTAATTTTCCTGTCATTAATTGTTGTTATGTAGTTAAAAATACAAATGAGTAAAATATTTCAAAAGAAATATGCAACCTTTAACACTAACCAATCATTTCTATAAAAGTGCAGATAACCGAGGACAATATGTATCCGGACATAATTATAATATTATATTGCGCTGTATATTTGCGCAATTATTTATATAAATAACAAAAAAAACTTTATTGTGTTTATTTTACATACATGTAAGTATTTTACATCTTGTTTAGAGCGACAGAAGATCTAGATTACAATTATAACTTTAGACTTCAGTTTTCACATATATAAAACGTAACTGGTATAAAAGAACTCCAGTCCAGTTAGGTATATTAATACCCTTTTTCCTAGTCATATAAATTTAAAAAAAAACAATAAATGATTACCAATCCTTACGTAGGTATTCGTATCCCCCGCCTATAACGTGACTAATTCTCTAAGACTAAATACTCATAGTCTAATTAAAATTTTATTTCTGCAAAAAAAGTTAGATATTTAATGATTATTGTAAATTGCAATATTGTTTGTTTAATTTTGTTTACTCAACGAACCGTGAAAAGCGATTACTAAAATCTTTTAAAATGAATAGTGTAATTGTCAAGACAAAGATTATTAAAAATAGATATTCTTTATGTTTATATTAGTTAGGTAATTGAGATACAAATTGCTGTATAAAAGTAATAATACTATTATTACAACAGCAGTTAGAACGATATATGATAAACTTCAAGGTAAAAATAATTGAGTGATTTTTTTTTGCAAATTGACGATATAAAGTTTCGTTTAAAGCTTTAAATGTGTAGATTTTTTTTATTGTATTTTTCAACAAAAATAATAACGGATTTAATTATCTGTTACAATATGACTTGAATAATAGTAGTTTTAATTACTATATATGCATACAAACGTGTCTTAATAAAATAATAATGACATCACCCTTTAAACATGAAGTAAAATTTAAATTTTCCATCTACTTGGTATAGATGTGCCATACAGCAAGGACAGTCCACGTTAAAAAAAATGACTATTTATCTTCCCGTTTGTCAAGAATCTATCTTGGGAAAAACAGTCATAAATACCTTCCTTGATTATTTCTTATAATTTTTTCTATTCTTCTTCTTTCTATAATACTTCTTTTACTATATATTTTGAGATATTACTAAAAAAAAATGACTACTATAGTGTTAGTATTAGACTACTGTTTAATTTTCATTAGCGGGCATTGATAGTTAAGGATTAGAACGCAAAGAAAAATATTTGATGCGCTTGTGCGTCTATATATTTAAGTAAATTATATTACATACTTAATTTTTGTTATTCAGGTTTATTTTATTACAACTATTACGAATTTTACGAACTTTACTAGATAACAGAAACTTATAGTAAACTAATCCGGATTAAAATTTACATCCATTCCAATGATGGCCGAGGTACTGTGGCGGTATTTAACACCGCAACTTTTTAATTAAGCCACTCCTTTTGTAACTAGACCGAACACTTATATTATTAATATTACGCTACTTCTATAAACTGACTAAGGTACACATTCATCACTTAAAAGACTTTAATGATTTGAATTCACAATCATCGTGTTTATTTACACATGTGGCCACTGCGCAACAATGTCATTGGCTCTCTCCAGTAGTAATATTAGCACTTATGACTATCTTATTTAAAAAGGTATGTAGATTTGAGTAGCAGTGTAGTGTAAAGTACTCGTAGCAGTAAATTTTTACCACGAGGTTTAAAACTGGTTATTCATTATCTACATCTATTCTTAAATTATGGTTTGTTTGGTTGAGCTGATTAGCCTTGGGCTAATCTCGGGAACTACTTCAATTAAAAAAATATTTTTATGTTGGACTGGCTTATTATCAAGGAGAGCTAAATGCTATTTTACTTCACGCCAATCATTATAATTTTCCTACCGTCAGAGTTACCTTGGCGACGCGGAGTGTCATGTCACGCGTGTGACTTTTAGTTATTATCTTTTAACCACGCAAGCGAAGTCGCCGGTAAAAGCTAAGCTATTTACTCGTACTATTAGTTAGTACTTTCTATCATTAGAGCATACGAAGGTCATAGAAGTGTAGTCGCGCACTATTTCATTGTTTGTGTAAACAAGTCAAATGAGTTTCACAATGAAACGAAGGAAACAGGTTCGCATTTTAATAACTTATTGGGTAATTATTTTTATAGCCAGTTAATTATAATATTGACTGTGGGAGTGTGACTGACGTATGTACGCATGTATTTAATATAATTCAATTCCGATTTTTGTGGCCGTCGTGGCGCAATGGAACAGCGTATGCCTGGAAACGGAATGATTGTGAGTTCGATACCCATTCGGGGCTAATTATATGCAATATAATTTAATTTTATCGTTGGTAGACGAATCATAGCGATGAGATCCGTCACTCAACACGCAATAAACCGAAAATTTGACAGAAAGTGGGGAACGGAGTCTCTTAACACTAGCTTCCTTCTGCGTATCCTACTTCAGCGTGGAGCTGCTAAAATAAACAATTTTATTCAACTTACATTATGATTTTTAATTATATAATTATATTTTTATTTTAATTTGTATTATAGGATTTCATATTCATGACTTAAAGCAAGTTTTGAACGTTTAGTAGTCACAGTCACGGATATAGGTACCTTTTACGGAGATGGACTAATATGAAAAATACTGGATAATTAGTAAAAAAAATCATAAAAACAATATAAGTAATAATTACTTTCGAAATTTTAGGTTTGTCCGTCGCACTTGTAGTGTTCGATTATACGCGATTATACGATAATACGGTTCCTAGATCTTATAAGGGTATCAAACTTAATTAACATAGTTCTTTGTTTATTCTCATTACTGATATTTGGACTACTTACATTATTTTTGACCCAAGTTTAAAGAGATGTATTAGAACATTGCAATGTCAATTTTGTGAAACGATTGTCAGAATATATATATCGGTGCAGGTAACACTGCACACATACACATAAAAATATACAGATGTCTATTAATCACATGGTTTCTTCCCTGTACTTACTTTCTCCTTATTAAATCATATATCTATCTATCAATTCACTTGCCTAATATTAAGTCATTAATTCAACCAAGTGCACTAACTTTCCCAACCCAACGTCCCAATCGACCTAAGAGATATTACACTAAAAATATTTTATAGCTGAATCACAGCTATAAATTTTATACTAAAAATAATTTAAACACTGTCCGATGTAATTTCAATGTATTATCATAATTTTGTAATCCAAAAACCAAAAACTACGAAGATGTAACTTCGTGAGAAAATTCCAGCTTCGTGTGCGTTGAAATCTTTTTGTTGGCGTCTACTACGTACAAAAATTGTCTTTCTGTTTGAGAAAACTGAATAAAGCAATATAAATCAAATATTTTTTTATCGATTTATGTGAATAACCAATGCCTTTGCCTCACAAATATTTATTAAAAAGATGCCTTACGCATTGTCTCACATCAACAAAAATCACTTTATTTAATATTTATAGCTAATTAACACTCTTCTATCTGATAAATACATTTGTATATGTATATATATATTTACACCTTTTATAACTGGAAATAACTTAAGGTAGTATATGACACATTATAAACGCCGGAAGTAACTGAGACTGCCGATGATGCCGTATAAATTCATAGCCTTCCTCCATTAATGGACTTATCCAATACAAAAACAAATTTCCAATTTGAACCATTCATTCCTAAGATACAAACTAGCGCGTACAAACAATCAAAATATTGATTATACATATACTATAATATATAGTACGTATAATACATACCGATCGATATATATAAAACACTGTTGCCAGTTCAATTATATCAATCGCTCACAATTATTTAAACTAAAGAGAAAAGTGAAAAAACTTTCAAGTGTATTATGTCCGTCGATGCGACAACTTTCTCTTACGTAAGAGCATTTATATGCAAAATACGACGTATGAACCGCACCTCAGCCATAGCATCTCATATGTTTATGTTGTACCTGTTTATTTGATAATGATTTATAGTGGTAACTTAAGTACATAACTAGATAGTAAATCTTTTAAGAATATAGCTTATTTCTTTTATGATTAAAAAACGCATGTTAATAGATAAAAAAATGGTTGTAAACGTCCAAGTAATAACTATTGACTCACTTTATTATAAAGAGGATTGGAGTTTTATTAAAGTACAAACTTGGTATTTTGGAGAATATTTAGAGCAGTTCCCTATTGTTGGTCTATCTTTAGTGTCTAACATTTATAAAATTAAGCAAAAGTTACATAAAACCAAAAAAAAACATGTGATAATTCAGGTATATAATCACTAAACAAGAAGTCATATTAGAAAACTTAACTACTCGGCCAGTGACAATAGTGTAACAGCACAGTGTTTGCAAACACCAGATCACGTACGAAGATAGCGTGCGTGAGAGAACGCGGTTTCTTAACTAATGATTATATTATAGTTTATTGAGGAACGCGTATACACTTCTCCGTACTTATGAGGAATTTAGTTTTACACCATCTTAATATAAAATAAGAAACGAAGGGGAAAAACTGGACAAGCGCGAGTCAGGTTCGCCAATCGAGGGTTCCGTACAAAAACTGGAGGTCTCGAGCTTTTTCTGAAATACAAATTTAGCTGACCCATAGATAGCCCTTTCATCTGAAATTTTACTTGAACTGGCGGATTTAATACTAAATTCTGCCCTCCTTTTAAGGCTATTATTTTTTCGGATATAACCACAAATAAATAGTACTAAAATGATGGATAGATAACCCTTACCGTAAAAAGGTTAAACAATTAAGCGATTAATAATTTATAAATATAATAAAACTTACTCATCACTCTCTGTACATATAAGATATATGCGAGAAAATTTATTATTGGTACCATAATGAATGGACCAGAAGCTAAAATAATGATTTTAATTTCTTTATCCTTTTGTCAGTGAATTTGTGCATCTCAGACAGAGTTTAACCGATTGTATTATTATTATCCTAGTACATTTTATGAGCAATATCAGTTATTTGTTATGTAGAAGTTAAAAGATTCTATGCACTTCGTAGAGTTTTATGTTTTTTTTTTGGAAATGACAGGAATATATTAAAATATTATACAAAATACAAGTGTATGTATAAAAATTGTATCTGTTTATGTATTCAAAGGAGACGGTTTTTATAATATACTATTCAAAGTACAATTGCGTATAGTAGCAGTAAATAATTAAGTTATCTTAGAGAACAACTGACATAGTTGCAAAGTAGAATTTTTATCCCCTTGACATGATGAATGTTTGTATCGAATATACTATATCTAAGAACAATCAGAATCTTAATAACAGAACACAAACTTCACGGATATAATATTTTACTCGACGGAACTTCTATTGCAATCTCATCCGACAATCTTCAATCACTTATACTTACTATACACCTGTCCAATTATCCCGGGTTTTGTAGAGTTAACAAAATAAATATGGTGCTATTTATTTTACACTTTCTCGCAATTTATAGATGGAATTAAGAAAAAATCTATTATGATAAATTTCGTTCGTTCAGCGATTGCCAGATAACGCAGAACGCATAAATGAAACTACTAACTAGTGGATTTAGTAAAAATTTACCATGAAGTAGTTAAGGTAGTATAAGAAACACTAAGAAAGGATTTTTCAAAATTTCTAAAGAAACGGAAAAAAATGGATTTTCATGCGACGTGGGCGACGTTTAGTGCGATATAAATCAATAGCTCATATGGATTCGTAGTTATACAGATAAGTTAAAAATATCTTATAACTATTATAGTAAATATACAAAAAAATAAATAGGACTGTGGGTCCAAAGTACCAATCTGACGATTGGAAGTTGTAACACACATTCATATTTAATCAGAACCAAATTTACGTTACGGAGACGTTATTCATTATTAAAATGAATTATCGCGTAAATACTTCTAAACCAGTTTAAAATAGCACTGATTACTAAACAAAAGAACTGTATAAGCAAGTGATTCGTGAAACGGTTTCTTGAATGTATTTTTAATCTTATTGCCCAATTTCACGTTGACTTAGCCGCGACGCAGTGTTATGTTTAAGTTAATTTTGCTTAGTTTGATAAAATATTGTAAATAATTTAAAATCTTAAATCGATCTATTGTGAAAAAGTCAAGTAAATTTTGTCTTTGCTTAAAGTTTTTAGTACAATTTTATTTACTAGTATTTTTCCCATTGTGGCTTTCCCTCATTGACTAAACTGAAATAATAATATTTAGAAATAATATTATAAATAAAAATTGTGTATAATACATACTAAATTTTAAGGTAGTCTATGTTTTCTGCGTGGCAATAATTATAGGTATACAGCATAAGTATATTAGTATATTTTTTTGCTATCTGTACAGGCCAACTAAATTAAAGTGAACAATGGCCGGCAATACAATAGGATTCGCATATCGATTGTATTTTATCTTATTGTATACGTACTTCGCGCATTCGCTAACGACACTGGAAACGATAAAATATTTTGACTAGGCTAGACGGTAGACGATAGTGGTTGTCTTTAAGAATCTTTACAGAGAAGACTAAAATAGCGAATTGTTTAGTTATTTTATCTCAGTTCCCTTCCCATTTTAAAGACATTCGGTGTTGGTTGGTGGAATATTGTAGTAAATCGAACTCGTAACAACATCACGTCTGAGCTTTATCAAGACCTAAATATTTTGATTAATAATGTCGTCGTGGCACTGCGGCATAGTGTATCAACTTTCACTTTTAGGAATTATTGTATTTTTTTAACTCTGATAACAAGATAAAGCGTGGCGTTAAGTTTCGCCATCCAATACGCAATGACTCGAAAATGTAATGGTTTGTGGGAAACTGAGTTTTAATACTACCTACAATGCGGTATACAGCATACCATCCATTAAGATATAAAAATATTTCTTAATGGATCAAAGCAAACAAATAAAGATTGAATGTAGTTTACATTTAAACGACTAAACATATTTATGTGTTAACATAATAAATTATTGATCAAATGTATAAAAAGCATTAATAAACTCATTAATATGACTTGAAGATATAACAAGGGCACGTTGCGTTACATGTATATTGCAATATTGTAGCAATCCGATACATAACATTACTATTATTTTTTTCTTGCCAGTTACTTTTTTAACTTAACGATGAAAATACCAAGGATATATATTTTTTTATAATTATACTTTTTATGATACTTTTCTTTTGAGTAAATATAAAAGCCTAAAAAGCAAATAGACAAGCACAAAGTAGTCAAGGGAAAAACTTTATAAAGGCTTTGCCTATCAAAGAGGCAGCACAGATTGGCTGCAGAATGAGAGTGTAGTCAATATAAACCATTTACAAAACTTAACAGTTATCATCTTTTAAAATATACATACTTATTATTTTATTATTCTTTAAGTTTTATTTGTACACTTGTGATATAATCATAAAAATGCTGAAATTTGAGAATGATATGAACTATACAGTTAGGACTCGTATCGTATCGAGTATATATGATATTGAACTAATTTTGTGGTCGTAAAGTAGTGTTTTTTTTATATTTATATTCCTAGTGATACTCCGTTATTTTTCTCGCGGTGGGCAGAGAGACAAAACTTTATAGTCATAAAACCAAATTAATTTTGCATTAGAGAAAAAAAAGGAATTTTTTTTTATAGATAGATAAATAATAAATACTTAAAATACTGTGGCGAAACTCAACAAGAAACAAGAAGATGCATTTATCAAAGCGGAGGTTATATTAATACAGTTTTATATTTCTCTAACATATTTTTTGAGTAGTTTTATTATTCCAAAATCGTTTTTGAGTCACTTGTTGCCTCGACTTTGCAGAAATGTATTATTTCCGACATACTATTTCTTCAACCATATATGAACGGTCCTTTGAAGGCTCTTTCTTTTTAAAATTGCGTTATTTCCTTGCATAATAAATACTGAACGTATCAAAATCTCGGTCAAAGTCACTCAATGCGTACTAAAATTGTTTCAATAACAAAATAAAATAAATATACGACGGCACTTAGTCTGAATACTTTGCTTAAAAACAATATACTATATTTTTTACAGTGTGTATGTGTGTTATTTAATCTTGTGATTAACTTTATATTATCTGGTTACCTCGCTGTGGTTAACGCGCGAAGATAACTTACAATTTTTTATAGGCATTTTTAATCTGAGCTTCAACACCGAAAGAACCCATTGATTTCTAAATTAATTATCTTTGAATTGAGATCGCACCCACAACTGTTTCATTTACAGTCGCTGTTCTACTGTGCCACGACGTATAAAAATCACTATAATGTAAGAAGCAACAGTTAAAACGATATCAATCAACAAACCTAACCAACTTAGCCAATCGTGCGTCAGTCGCACGCTCTGTACCAGGCGTTCAACGTTAGTCGTATGAGTTGATATTTGGAACAAGGATTTGGAAGGAACTAAATTGATGTAATCTACCAAAATAGATTAACTAAGACATGTAAAATTATTTTATATTATAATGATAGGTGTCGCTTGATAATTTACTTTGACTTAATGAACAAAAAACTAATAGCACCGTATGTAATATTTTTTGCTTTGAGGCCAGCTTTGATTTGAGGCCATCGTGGCGCAGTAAAAAAGAACACGACATCTCCGTTTTGATATGACATAATGCGGCGTTGAGTTCTGCTACTTAGGTTATCTATACAATTCGGATTTACAATGGAGATTGAACTGTCTTGACACTATGTTAGGTCTACTCCGTTATGCGGGATTAAGCGTGAACCTAATAAAGATATAAATGAAAACAATGATTAGTGTTATTAATATAAAAATTTGCTTTTTAATTAGATTCAATTATTTTTTTTATTTGTTATATCTCCTGCATTTTGAACCATAGACGTCGCGTGTATATTGCCTACCACTACAAATATGTTCCTTAAACTCCTTTTCTTTAACTTTGTACCTACTATAAGATACGTCACAATTGTGCCATGACGGTGTTCATTTTAATTACATAATTACAAAAAACATGTAAATTAATGATATTATATACGTGACATGTAACGATTAAATACTGCTGCCTGTTGAATATAATTCGAGTTGACAGTTCTAATGGACACACGTTTGATATTGCAATAAAGTTTAAGCGTTTTGTAGGTAATAAATCAAATTTAAAAGTTTCATATGAAAATTATAGTGTATATATTTTTATAGTGCTAGCTAGTGTTAAGATTTTCTTATCATTAAGCAATTCCTGTTACCTAGTTTACGTTGAATTTTGGAGGCATTACATGATGAGTGAAAGAGCTCGTGACTGAACGGCGCGCTTTGTTCCTTTACTAGTACGAAGAAATGAAAATATCAAATCGAACCCACAACAGTCGCACGCTTGCGCCCCTGCAGCACGACTGACCTTAACTGGACTGGAAGTAATGTATATTGAAAATGTTGTACCAGTATCGGACGAAACTTCTTAAGGAACGCTAAACGTTTGAGTTACGAAATAAAACTTAGGTTACAGGCCTCGTTATCCATCTTCAATATTTTGATCTTTCAAAATGGCGTAATTATGACCGTCGTAGCGCAGTGACACAGTGAATTCGATTGTCATTAGAGAAAATGGAAATTATTTCATTTTCATTTTCCCATTGTGTATTTTTATTTTTATGGGTAGAATATGGAAATCGATATAAAGGGAGATTTACAAAAATATTATGAGAATTCTGTTATTATAAACAAAGAATG
>DWAN01000268.1:0-26434 GCA_018230445.1 Heliconius hewitsoni | reverse complement strand
ACTAGGTTCCCTCTGCCTACCCTGCTGTGTGCGGGATACAGCGTGAAGCTGAATTCAGTTAAATAAGCTCAAGGAAGACATATAAACATTTAAATGACTTACAAAGTCTCAGGTTTTTATACCGGATTCTTTGAAGTTACTGTATAGATTTTAACAAACATAGTTTTATTACGTACAGAATATAGAATATAAATTGGTTAATTATTTTGGACGTAATAATATACAAGAGTTATTTAACAAAAATAAAATAGAACATTTTTTTTTCATCTTCACTCAATTCCCCATCGTTTGCCGATTTTTCGATGCATAGCGTGTTGAGTAGCGGAACTCAACGCTGCGCCTTTGCCTTAGCGCCAGCGTGAAGTAATGAAAATATTAATATACGAGTATGGTAATTTAATCCCTCGAATGGAATAGAATTCATATATTTTTTTTATAAATTATGAGTAAAATTGCGGTTAAGTAGAAATCTTTACAACGTAAGCCTAACCATAGAATATTATTGATATACATTTAAATTAAAGTTCCATATCTATATACATAAGATATTTATTAGAACGTATCAATTCTATATTTTTAAATGTACCTCTAGAGATTAAGGATGGTGCTCAGAAACGGTAATAAATAACGCGATTAATTCCTTTAGAACGTGCTCTTCGGTTTTATTTGATAAAAAATCCAACGAAAAACCACTTTGTTATGGAATTAAGACAAACTTTAATCTTTATATTTAAAATGGAAATCAGTTTCCATATAAATATATATACATTATATAATGCTTAGAATTTATATGAATAGCTCAAAATAGTTGAATGTGCTAAAATATTTTATGGCTAGTAAATTTAAGTTTTAGTGTCCTTTGTTATATAAAATTTTAAATATAAAGATATTTAAATAAAAATTGATATAAGAAATTATTTAACCTATGTCTGTCAGGCACTGTCTTAGTCTTATGTCTCTTCAAATAAACGATGTAAAGATTATTTAATTTATAGATCATTCTGTTAAATTTTTTTTAGTTTTTAGTTTTATTAGTAAGGTACCCTGTATTCGCACACGACAGGATAGGCAGAGGGAACCTGGTCTTGTCAGTTTTATATAGTCTTAAAATATTTTTTATAATACACATTATACTATATTTATTTAATATATTATAATAATGTAACAAATTAAAGAACAAATAGTATTGATACAAACTTAAAAAAATATTACAAAAAAGTTTAGTTTAGTAAAGAATATTGTACGGGGAAGGGCTGTACCTGCCAAGGACAACCGGTTGGGCTATGGCGATTAAACCATAAGATCATCATCTACTATACTGCAGATAGCATCTTGTAGTAACCTTCCCTTGAGATCACGTATTCATGATATATTATGTTACAATTCTATAGTATTGTTGTAATATGTGCTTCTGATAGTGGCTATATTTCTGTGCTACGATCACAAGATTTAATTTTTCATTATGATAGCCCTATTCATTATACATATTAATCTGTAGGATTGTATAAAGATATATATATTATAAGTACGAATAATTAATTTAATAAGTTGCTTAAATCGATTTTATGTACCTATTGGATATCTTTGGCTATCTTTTTCTCATTAACTACATACATATTTGAAAAATAAACTCTCAAATCTCTCTTTATTTATTACAAACATTTATAATTACGTACACATTATCATACATTAAATTAATAATTTTCTTGATCTGATAAGAAATCGTTTTGAGAATCGAAAATAATATGTAAATATGGAGAGTTTCTACCTGATATAGATATAGGTATGTATTTGTGAGAGCTCCGACCCGACATTATCTCAACATCGTCATATGATTAATGTACAACAGAACGTCGCCTGGGATACCTTTCTTCTATATATAATAACAATGGACATCGAAATACTTACAAAACTTGTTTTTGATTGTGAATGACACTCCAAAATACTGCCTACAGCACTGTTATTATATGACGAACTCTCAGTTTTAAAATAATTATACAATTTTCTTTTTTACAGTTCGAGTAAAAAGCTTATTCAAAATAAATTATATTTAAAATGGTAGCTTTAAATATAATATAATATTCGTTATTATTTGTAAAACATTCAAGCATGTATTGAAAGTTTTTCACAATCTATTTAAAATAATTTGAAATTGTTATATAGAATTAGGCATCGTCTTATAAATCTGTTGAGTTTTAAATTAAAATTACAATAATATTTTTTTAGATTCACTCTATATAGATACCGTACACAGCAGGGAAGGCAGAGGGAACCTAGTACTAAGACACTCCGTTCCTTATTTTACGCCGAACTCTGGAGGCATGTTGACTGGTTGAACTCAACGCCTCGCTTTCCCTTCACACAAAGCGAAGAAAATGAAAATATTAAATATTTCCTAAAAATATGAATCGAACCCACAACCTATCGTATTTACACTTTGTGTCTCTAAGACTGCCCTCTAAAAATAATATTAATAATACACAATATGAAAAATAATAATAATAATAATCAATGGTATCTAATATAGTAATAACATGGACAAACAGACGCTATGTCAATATGCCAGTGTGGGCTAAGGCCGGTGCTCGTCGCTTGTTTGAACAACCGTCCGTTTGTTTACTTTGCCTCCTCGAAACTACTCAGAATATTCTGAACGAATCTCGAGTCTTGTGTTAGTGATTTAGAATTGTCGTTGGGTTTTTGTTGAGAACGTTTTAAGATTTCTTTTTAAGAATTAACCGATTTCTGTAAAAGAAGAGTTCTCAATTCGAGTGTATTTTTGTTATAATATGTAATCATGTTATAGTGGGGACTGTTTTTAACTGAGAATTAACTGTACAACCATTTTTATGTATGTTTATACTCTTATTTTATCCATAGATAAAGAAATATATATTACCATCTATGAAATTTAGTTGTCTTTTATTTAATTATTAATTAATAGATTAAGGCTTTAATTATTTTTTGATAATATGTAGAACTGTTTATTGGCAATATTTAAAATCTGAACGAATTATTCTAAGTTAATATTATTTAAAATAATGTAAGTATTTATCAAAATAAGTAGTAAACTCAAGATTATTGAGGCCGTTATGGCGCAGCGACACAGCGTGTAAACGCGACAGTTGTGGATTCGATTTCAAATAGGAGAAAAGGTTTATTTTCAAATATATCAATTATATTCGTTATGCTAAATTGTAATTTAAATATCATATAGAGTCATAACAACGTTTATGTAAATACCTATAAAATATATTATAACATGTGAGATTTCTAACATGTCAACATTTGAACGAGAATATTACGTGAAAATATAGTCAAATTGATACTTTTAACGAGAATTGAGTGAAAAAAACGTATCATATTTCATAATATATACAAGAAACAAAAAAACTCAACTAATACATACCTATAATATAATAAATAGGTAGAAGTAGACATAAAACCGCTCTCGACTCAGACACGCGATACCCACCATTTTGACCACAGACCACGAAGTTGTTTCAAAATAATGTATAAACCAAATACATATTGCTACTCACTACCTAATAGTTATAAAAAACTGGATAAAGTAGCAGTGAAATGCTAAATCCTCGATAAGCATATATCATTTCAGCCCACGCTGTCGAGAACCAGGTACAGAGTGCGAAATTAAACTTAATTGTTGTTAGTAAAAGGTTGATATTCTTAGTACAGTACTACATATTCTTAGTACAGTATAAGCATCAGTTAAGATTTCAATTGTATGAACGTATATGGTCTGTTGTAGATTTATGTTCAAGACCATAGGTGGTGCAAGTGTACTTACATATAATTAAAGTAAAAATTATAATTTTTTTTGCTTGCATTGGATTTTTATTTTTCATAATATAAATATAATTAAGGTCAGTCCTAGCGCAAGCGCACAACACGTTTGTGCCAGTTCGACTCAAGGTCCAAGGCAAAGCACGGCGTTGAGTTACGCCACTCAACACGCAACGCCACCAGAATTCAGCCGAAAATAAGCGATGGGATAGGTACAGTGTGAAACTAAAAAAATATAAGGTATTTTATCTTTAAATTATTTTATTTTATATTTATTTTTCATAAAATAAATTTTATAAAATCTACATCTGCATCTAAACTTATAGAAAAAATATTGTGTATATGTTATCGTTAAGTTTACAAACTCACGATATTCTCGCCGGTCTTTCCTTTAGACAACGAAATACAAATTACGAACTTAACGAAATAACGAAATAAACTACCTCTATAAATATTAAAATCACATATTATTTACCAAATTGGAAAATATTAAAAAAACATAAAGTTTTATTATGCATTAAGATTAAGACGACATTCAATATTGAATTGTACACATTCCTTGACCTTTTTACACAATGCACCTATTTTATGTTTAAGTTAAACCAATATATATATATTTTTTAGCTTCACGCTGTATCTCGCATATAGTAGGGTAGGCAGAGGGAACCTATTGTTACGAAATATCGTTCCCCAATTTCCGTCGAATTTTCGACGCTTTGAGGGTTTAATTGGAACTCAACGTCACGCTCTTTGCATTGGTACTCTGGTGCCATATAATAATATGTGATTTTATTGTTTATTAATATTTTCATTTCTCTTTCCTCTAAAAGAAATAAAAATCTTAACAAAGTAACTCCCCCGAGTGGAAATCGAATAGACGCTTGTTCCCCTGCGCCAAAAAGCCCTTGCTAATAAGCTTATAAAAAGTTAATATAAAAAAAATTGCGTGAAATTAAAAAGCAAAAATAAAAAGTTCGTTTTCCACCCTCAGGACAGGTTTATTCGTAATTATTGAAGTATGGTTAATGAAAGTGATCGTATCGAGCTCGCTATCTCTCGATTAAATTGAAAATAATTACGATACAGTTGTGAGTGGCCAGCCGTGGTGCGGGGGCCGAGTGACTGTAAATGCGACATGTTGTGGGTTCGATTCCCACTCGAGGCAGTAAAATGGAGAAATTCATTTTTTCTCTCTGGTTTCTGCTACTCAGCACGAAATAACTTCAGGATTCGGCGGAATATGGGGATCGAAGGTACCCCAATGGGTACACACAATCTTAACACACTAGGTTCCCTCTACCTACCTATGTGTGGAATACAGCGCGTGAAGGTTAAGAAAAAGTAAATAATGATGCCACATTCTGCCAAGAAATATTGATAAAAGTTCCGTCGCCTTAAACATTTAAATTGTTTTTTTTTTACATTTACTATGAAAAACTTACGATATACCATTGTGGCACAGATGAGAATTGCTAGGCCTTTACGAGTATATGTTGATCGTGGACTCTATTTTGACTCGAAGAAATTATTTTTAATTAAAATACATATTATGCTGAATTTTATCTCACAGATCTGGTGCACAAAATTATGAAGTAAATAAACGATTTACGAACCTCAATTAATATTCTTCAGTATGGATATCACTAATAGCATTTAAAACGTATGTCATTAAAAATATGTAAATTTTAAATGATTTGCTTACAATATACATATAAGTTTATTTAAATATTAATATGTATGTATGTGTATATATACACTGTACAAAATGTTAAAATATTAGTAAATTCAAGTAAAACTGGCTGGTTAACGTTAATTTTATCAAGGATACAAAGCGGAAAACTTTGACGGCAATGGGTTCGATTCCCACTCGAGGGAATAAAATATTTAATATTTTTATTTCTTTACGCTTCCTGGGAAACGGAAGAGTAAGATTTTCTGTAAATATATTATATATTTTTTTTATATCTTAGCTTACTAGATAGCTTATCGGAATAGTTTGCCATATTTTAAATATTTTAGCAACAGGACTCCAAATGTTACATTATTATATGTTTTAACAAGACGGTATCATACATAAAGTACCTTCACTGTGTCTATACTACTATGAAAAAATATAAAAATTATTATTTTAACTTCTTTTAATTTATATTTTCGCTCTTTATCTATTATTTTAGCTCTTTTTATTTTCTCTTTTTCAAATCTCGCCTCACAAATATCTGGCCAGATTTATAATATATACAAATTCAAATACTATATATTCGTATTCGTTTAAATTTTAAAACTTAAGTATTCAGACAGACAAAGGAATGTAACGAAGAATATTTAAAGAATGGAAGTTTTCGGCAGACGAACCGCACATTTTTTTTATATATATATATGGACATACATACATCAACATTAATACATCTCGAATCAATATCACGCGAGTTAAATTTAATTGGTTCGAATTCAAAGACAAAAAGCGTTTGGCAATCACGCGATCTACCAATGTAATTTGAATAATCTGTGTACCTGTCCTTACTGATATAGTAATAATGGTGTTGAATAAATTTGAAAATATTAGTTGAAAATGCATAGCTTTATATTAAAATATTCTTATTTTTTTAGCTTCATGCTATATCCTGCATATAGCGAGTGGCGGAACTGAACGCCGCGCTTTTTCTTGCCAAGCCAGGAAAATGGAAATATTTAATTCGATCTAAGATCGAACACAAAATCATGACATTTACAGTCAAAACTGCCCCACTGCCAACCAACGACCTTTAAGAAATCTACTTCGAGGAAAATATTTTTAGTTACTCGTTCATATCCTTTTAAATGTTATGCTTATACTAAATGTAATAAATGTTACAATTTTTTTTTATTTAAATATTTTAGACAAATTTCAATATTTTTTTTGTTGGAAAATATATTCCAAAAACACAGTTTACTAACATGACTGATTATAACTATTGTGTTACAAAATTCTATACTTAATCATTAGATAAGATATCATTTGACAAGAGCGTATGTTATTTACTTATAAAATATTTTAATAATATTTTCAAAATAAAAAACAAGATTATGGTATTCATAACATTTTCAACATTTTCATTCATTTTTTAACTAAATTTCAATATTGTTATGACCACATTTGAATTGAGCAACGAGAGAACGTTTCGAAAAACTTTCGTAAGTCAATAATATTTTAAATAGCCATACATACATACATACATACAAACATACGAATCTAATTATTCTACAATCTCAGTCACGATTATTACAAAAGCCCATCTATTCCCATCTACAGTCGAAACCCAACGATTGGGCTAATCAACACTGTACCCAAATGAACATAAATATTGAATAATTAAAATGTCAATACAATATTCATTTTACTATATTGATAAGTTACTTAATTGCATTGGAATTAGGAAGAAGGGTTTTATAACGTTAGTATTGATTGATCACGTTTATTCGTCTACTACAAGAAACCGTTTGTTTTTGTTTTTATGAACCGATTTTGTTTATATGAACCGCAAATCCTGGTGATATTTAGTTGTGGACCCGGAAATTACAGAACAGAAGTATAATAGTTATGTTTCTTTCTAGCTTACGTACGTATGTAGAGGGAACCTAAAAAATTATAATTAATTTTCCAGATTGGGAATCGAACACACAACCATTGCGTTTACAGCCACACGCCACATACTTTATTACTACTATTTTAAAATAGTTTCACATCTTAGACAATTACAAACATAAAAATGTTACTAAAACAAAACGGCGCAGGCGCCTGACTAGCAACAAGGACTACAAAAAGAAAAAAAACAACAATAATATAAAACCTCGCGTGGAAATGCTAATATCCAAATCGAAATCACCAACTGGATCGAATATTATAGATTCTTGCCACCAATTTTGTTCTTGCAAGGAAATAAGCACGTTATTATAGTATTGGATCAATATGATAATTTCTAAAGATATATCCGTAGGCGAAACGCTTGGGACCGAGTCCACCTGCCCGCATTGATTTATTATGGATTCAGTATTAATTTGGTATCCCTTTGCTGTAGCCCCTTGAGCGATGTGGTCGAGCGGCCAGGCCAGTCCGGTACTCATTATATGTGGTCTTTGAATATAATAATTGTATGCGTCCCGTAAAACTAAATAAACTAAAAAAGACGCTTGCCGATGTAATGCAGATTCGATATATGTAGCTATAGATTAGAAAATATTGCGGGGTTTGGTTAATTAATGTTTGTTGAAATTTATTTAAGCCTTTACTCTGTTAAGAGAATCAAAATTAAATAAAGTACACGCTGTATCATACACACAGCAGGATAGGTAGAGGGAATTTAGTGTTAAGTTACTCTCCGTTTCCCTCTTTCCGCCGAGTTCTGGAGGCATTGAGTGGCGGAACTTAGCGCCGCACTTTGCCTTAAGACCAGATCGAAGAAATTATTTATTTACATTTAATTGCGGGAAATGCGGGATACAGCGTGAAGCTTAAAAAAAAGGAAATAATACTAAGAGTGCCAATGATTACAGAAGATAATAATACAGAAAAAATTGCATAAAATACTAGTATGTTTTTATATTTTTATTGGTAAGCGAATCACTCTACCGATCTCCCATCTGCTTCTATCAAATAGGCAATTGCTATAGACGTGCATTTTTGTGTTCGTGCTATCGATACAGGTTTGGAGTGAATACTTTTGTATCGTTAAGTGTTTACATCTCATCTGGTGGGAACCTTATTTAATGTTGGATTTTTATTCGTCGTATTGATTAGATACAATCTCGTCGATATTTTAATATATTGTTGTTATGAATAACAAAAATAATATTATAATAATTATATTAAATTGATTTTAAATTTTTTTTAGTCAAGTTTCAATCTGCGCCATGTAATGTAATTTATTATTATTTTATAAATCAGCTTCACGCTTTAACCAGTACACAGCAGTGTTAAGACACTCCGTTCACCATTTTTCGTCTAATGGGACCAAAGAATTCACAGCAATGAAATGAAATTATAAATTTAAATAAATATTTGATTTCCTGAGTAGAGATCAAACCCACGACCAATCACGTTTATAGTCACACACTTGTGCTCCTGCGCCACGACTGGCCTCAAATCTTATATAATATAATAACATTTTTATAATAAACTTATTACACAACATAAATTGTAGGTTTAGACTGACGTTCATTTATTTTTAAATGAATAACGAAAATTGCTGTTCGAATATTCCGATAATACGTTTCCTTCTGATCGATATAAGATAAAAATGCTGTTTTCGTCTTATTTATTTATGTGGGCTACGTAAAGCCAGTTAGTTCTCATTTCGTATTCAAAAAGCGTTTGATTCTTTCAGATCAATATTTTTTTCATAATTATACGATTTTTTCTATATTTTGGCGATTTTTTATTTGAGTCAAAAAAATCTAATTAAATCAGCTTCACGCTGTATCATAGCAGAGTAGGCAGAGGTAACCTAGTGTTAAGACACTCCGTTCCCCACTTTCCGTCGAATGTTTTGATTCCTCAAATTTCGCATTGAGTGGCAGAACTTAACGCCCGACTATTGCTTTGGTACCAGAGCGAAGAGATTACAATATTAATAAATAATAATCCAGACCCTCGAGCGGGGATCGAACCCACAACCGTCCCATTATAGTCACACCCTTGTGCCCCTGCGCCACAACCGCCTCAAATTTATTTGAGTCGTGACGGAATATTTTTCTCAGAAACATGAAATTGGCGTGCAACGTCGTCCTTGGCGGGTCAAAGGCGGCATGTATGGATGTATGTTTGTATTTTTTTTCATTGTGGGATATTAATTACAGCTTTATGTATGATAACCTGATATTAGTTGGTCCTCGTTGCATCTCGAATAAAAGCAATAATAATATAATTATTCGTGATAAAAATATATTGCAATATCCTGGACCCATTTTGATTACATTATTTTGGAAATTGAAATTAAATATTGAGTTAAATGTTACATTAATTCGGTGGAGAGCAGTGTCGGAGCCGGAGTGTCTTAACACTTAGTTCCCTTTGTCCACTCTGTGATATGCAGAATACAGCGTGAACTTGATATTGGATTCAAAAAGGGTTTTTTTTAAGTTATTATGTTATTACAATAAAATTGACTTTTTGTCACTGCCTATTGAACTGGCCGAGAGATGAAAAAATAAATAGCTCGGCGATTTAATGGGCGTGCTTTGTGGTACTGTTGGAGAAAAAAAAAATGTAAATAAATAATTTTATTCTTGTATTTCACTGATATTTTTTGTATTAATTTACTGATATTTTTTTATTTAGCATCTTATTGCTTAATTGAATTTTTAATACTTTCTCTAATTGTCAAATATGTGGTATATATCTAAGTAAATATGTATTATTCAATATATTTAAATTATATATCATTAATATTACTCAAAATAAAACATTAATCAATCAATTTAAAAACAAAAAAATATAAACAAATTTTCATGCGGACAGTACCAATCCCAACTTCCATTACCAAAGTACCAATAGAAACGGATGAGTCATCAGATTTTAAACTAATTACAGATCGAGAGTAAAAAACACGTAACTTAATGCGAGACGAATAACTCAAGACGGGCATTAAGATTCATCAAAAATCACTAAGTCGAGGTTTCTTGTGTAGACGGTTTCTAATTTTTATCTTTATATTGGAGATTTAACGTACAGTGTATTAGAATACTTTTATGTTAAAATTTTTATTAAACTCTCTAAAGCATTTTTTCTTATTCTTTCATAGTTGGTTTGAAAAGTGATTTCGTGTTTACCATATATGTATTGTACTGTGATTTTAGCTTCACGCTGTTTCCCGAATGTAGCAGGGTAGGCAGAGGGAACTTCTCAGGTTCCTTAGTGTTAAGACAATACGTTTCCCTTAAGACATTTGCGTTTCCTACTTTTTGACGAATTCCACAGCGAAGTAATAAAAATGTTAAATATTTCACTTTCTCGATTTGGAATCGAACCCACAAACAATCGCGTTTACAGTCGTATGCTTGTATTGGTATTAATGTATATAACATTTTTGTTTATTTCATCAATTATCGATTCGTTTTAACTTCAATAAAATGACAGAAAATATGTGATTCTTAGCGCGAATAAGTTTTAGTTAATTAATATCATCTTATTAAAAAATGTTCGGAAAGATTTTTTAATATCTAAAATATTCAACCTTTATAGGAAACGCTCTTAAAATATACTTAATATAATTTTATAAATTATAAAAGCTATTTAGGAAGCACGTGTGTGTAGCATACTAAAGGAAAGCACCATTCGGAAGGATTAAAACTGAAAATTGATACGAGACGGGCTCCGGCTCAGTTTTTAGGATACAATAAAATCATTTGAGCCGCCCCAAAAGCCGTCGACCCGATCATAAGAGAACGTTTAAAATGTTGTATTTTGTAGGATTTATTCTCATATCTTATAATCTTGTATAAGAGGCTTACCATTATTTTTCATAGAGAATATTTGGTGCGATGTAGAGGAAATTACGTAATGCATTTGAATAATTTAGTTGAATTAAAGTAATGTGTTGTTAAAATTTGTAAAAATGTACATAAAATGTATTTAAAATATAGCGTGTGTTTTGAAATTTTGTGTTTGTGGTTTTAACAATAATAATAACAATAAATGTGTAAAAAATATATAATTATAATTTACAATACATGAGTTTATGTACGTGTAAATCAGTGTTTGAGGCTAGTCTAGTGCGTACACGACGACAGCCACTTGAGGAAATTAAATATTTAATATTTTCATTTCCTCGCTCTGGTAACGAGGCAAAACGCGGAATTGAGATCAGCCACTCAACAGCCTCCTGAACTCAGCGGAAAGTGGAGAACGGAGTGTCTCAATACTAGGTTTCCTCTGCCTACCTTACTATGTGCAGTACATAGTGTGAAACTAAAAAAATAATAAAGTATCTCTAGCCTAACCAAGTAAAGCAAGTAGCTATTTTCATATTTTGTACAAAAAGTAGTCAAAAAAATTACTTATTAGATTTATTTTCTTCCTCGTTAGTGATTAATGCACGAATCAAATTAAAAGTATCTTGTTGAAGCAGCACAAAATGCTATCCTATTTAAATAATAGCTTGTAATAAAAAGTCCAATTAAATCTTTTTTGATATACCAAAGAACGGACGAACCAACTATAAATCTATATTTTATAGATGACCAACTCAATAGATCTGTGGGAACGCAACAAATAATGTTCGGTTTATATTTAAAATCCGATTGAAGTAATTAAAAATCCTTAGCCGTCCGTCCGTAGCTGCAATCTATTAATTCAAAGTAATCGGGCTTTAGCACAGATATTTTAATATAGTGTGAAGTTTTGAAAACAACCACTTGAAAGTTGGTTATGAGATAAATCTTAAGAATTTTACTGTTTGAAAACCTAAAGCATGATTACTGGTACTGTCATTAATTTAAGAGCATTACTATTTATTTATACCTCATCTTCAATCAAGATAGATAAATTTCCCAGAACCTGTACTACGATTGAGAAACTTATAAATATTTCAATTCCAAGTAGTCGAGCGGATGCGGCCACAGTCGGCTTAACATCTGCAACTTGAGTTACACCGGCTGTCAGTTACGTGCATATAAAATGGGCCTTTATATTTACTATGACCAGCCTTGTAGAAAATTAAATACGAATATGAAAATGGAACCAGCTTCCAAAACATATAATTATGTGCCGTCCGCATACAGTAATTATAGTATAGCAAATTATATATATATATATATATATATATAAATAAATATGTATGACTCACCTATGGTCACGCAAGTGGTCCTGTCTTCGGAATGCTTTCCCGCAAATATCACAAGAATATGGGCGCTCGTCTGTGTGGGTTCTTTCGTGGATTAGCAAATTATAGGATTTTGTGAACTGGCGATTACAGAATTTGCAAATGAATTGCTTTTTGGGCCTCGAAGCTCTCCCTGGAGCTCGTAATAAACGTCTATCTAGATGGGGGTGCATTTGATGGGGACCAGCCCCTGAAGGGAATAAGCCAGCACCGGGAAATGTAAAACTATTAGCTGTTGTTGGTGAAGGGCCTGGTGCACCGAGAAAAGCTCCAGGTGGACCGTAAATAGGAGGTTGAGAAGACCCATCCGACATCATGCCTTCAATGGACGGTGTTCTGTGATGAGGAAGCAACAATGCTGCTGCAGCTTCCCGTAATGCGACTTCTTTTCTCTTTTCAACCATCATAGCCATTAAATCAAAAGAGTTTCTTTTCGAAAAATTCCCTGACGCTCTATCTGGTGACCCTTTAGCTGATTCACTTCTGTCTCTTTCTAACATTCGCTCTCTTTCCATAATTTCGGATGGTATTAGTGGAGGGTGCATATCATTAGGATATATAACAGGATGCATAGCTCGTGTTGGAACTACAGGTACAAATGCTGATGATTCTCTATGAGTGGGTGCTAACAGAGATCCTGTAGTCATTTGACGATGGTAAGGTAAAGGTGGTGATTCAAAATTTCCATTAGGATTCCGCCCATTGGAGGCAGGCCGCTGAGTTCTTTCAGCGGAATTTGCAAGGAATTGGTCATGTCTTGAACGTGGAGGTGCGTTCACAGGACTGTTGGCAACTGGGCGCGGTGTAGTCGCCCTCGATACTGCAGTTGCTCCGTTATCAGACATAACGAGAAGAGAATCTGAAAAGAGTAAAATAAATGGTAAAGGTTATCTGCCAAATAATACCAATATCATTTCTTCGCCTTAAAACCTGATTTACGCTAAAAGGTCTCCGTTACCTAAGTAACACGAAAAGAGTTTTTTTGTTGGTTTCAATTTCGATTAACGATGTTGATACTATATTTTAAAAGTTCATGTAAAGCTATATTCGTAGCTTTATTGATTTTTTTTCTTTTTAATTTTTCAACATTATCATCAATATGGCTGTTGCCATACACTGTTCACTGATAGGACTTAGCGATTTATCTCTTTATTCTCTACATTTAGTCTAGCTTAACCGTTCCTATGAAAGATAAATAATATAAAAGATTTTAAATTGTGTAATACATAAATACAATGTGGTGATGTTTATAGTTTTGATATTCTTATTCTTAATAAGTCGTTCTTAGAAATAAAAGATAGTGCCATTTCTTAGTTACAGTCGGTCATTCTGTGAGGCTTTTAAAACGAAAAGCGCAGCTCCAAAGTTGATTCTTATCTTTATAGCTTTCACTTATGGATCGTAAGACAGCCTGCACCGTACAGCCTGATCGCACCACTTGCCGGTAGGTAAGTAAGTGTTGAATACAGAGATTTATGGATCGAGATGAAATACTTAATTAAACAACTCCACAGTGTTTCTCTTTAATGATTACTTAAAAACTGATTTCTTATCATGAACCTGGCCGTTATCAACATTTTTTTAAATATTTAAACCTGTTTTTTTTATATGAACTACCCTTATAATAAGTTCTCATGTAATTAACCTGAAAATTGTTTTTAATATGTCTGTCTGTTCTCAATATAGCTCTTTTAATACAAAATTTTAATACAAATTTTGTTTTATTTATATATTTTCATCATTATGTAAATCAAATGTGTACTTCATGCATCATTCAACAATTTATTCCGAATAAATATTATAAATAATATAAATTTTTAGCTTCTGGTGATATCACAAAATGTTAATGACAGCCGGGTTTGGACATGATGCCGATATAAATGTCTATAGTTGATATGTTGCTATCGATTGGCCGAAATACCTGTTATTTTTAAGGAATCTAATTCACAGATAAATAATAATTAGGAGTATAATAAATTATCCTGTCATACTTAAATAGAGGTTGTTTGTTATTTTTAAAGGTTTCTGTGAATAATATGTTTTCAAAATGTATTTTTTTAGCTTCACACTGTAAACCGAATACAGTAAAAGACGTAGGCAGATGGAACTAAAAGTTCTACAGTCATAGTGTGGTGACTTGAGACGCAGAACTCAACGCTGCGCTTTGCCTCATTACCAGAGCAGAAATAAAAATACTCTATATACCGTTTCCTCGAGTGGGAATCGAATCCTCAACTTATCGCATTTACAGTCATACACAGAGACTATAAAAATATATTTCTTTATATTGTTGTGTCCAAAGAAAACATATTCTACATATGTTGACATAACACTAATAACATTTTCAAGATTGCTATTCTGAGATTTACGACGATTGTGATGACTACCAACTGAAATGAGCGATGTAGAGGACAATAAAACATTTATTCTCTATTTACAACCCATAAGATATTTTATTTCTACATCCTGTTCTACTAAGATGATTTTATACTAACTCGATTTAACGTTGAATCACAATCTACATACTTTTTGTTATATTAATTCAATAGTAGCAGCAAAAGGCAATTTTTACAAAATTAAGAAAATCTGCTTCACGCTGTATCCCGCATACAGCAGGGTAGACAGAGGGAACATAGTGTAAAGACACCCCGTACTCCACTTGCCGCTGAATTCTGGAGGCTTTGCATATTTTTTTGACTTTGCCTTGACACCAGAGCGAACAAACGCAAATATAAATTTAGGTAAATGTTTCATTTCCTCGAGTAGGGATCGAACCCACAACCTGTCGGGCCATGACTTACCTAAACATAATCTAAATACTTTTTATTATTATAATTTAATAGAAACAGCAAAAGCCAATTTTAACAAGACTGTAGCGGCTATAAATTATATGAAACGAAAAAAAATATATAAGTCTTAGAATCAATTTATTCAAGCAAGATCGAAAAGAAGGCAAACGCAAGGCTCACATCTCACTGCATGTTGCCCGTTCTACCGTAAAAGCCTTCTGAATCGTCTTCCCTTTCACTCGTACGCTTTTTGTGTTTTGTTTCACTCCCACTAAGGCAACGCTTGATCGAGTTTCTACCATCTTACTTGCTCCGAAGCTGTAAAACTACTTTTATCTCTTTTGGTTTGAGAATTTAGATATGAATATGTATGGAAGTACTGCAGTAAGTAATGCTCTCGGTTGTAATACTTTTCATTACAATAGCATAAAATTGTAAAGGATATTCAAAATGTATATATTACAAGAGATCTGTGGGAGGAGATAAGTCTTAACGTGTATTTCAATTTTTTAGTATAATTTCATGTTAAACTTTGTGTTTTTTATAAGTGAAGTGAAATCTATGAAGTATTTTTAAGATTTATTTAGCTTCGTTTCGTATTGGAAGAGAATGTAGTATCAAGAGAATTCCTTAGAATTCGAGACATTGAGTGTTGAGTAACGAAACTTAACGCCGCATACTGTAAGTATTGAAAATAAATTGAATACTAATAAGTTACTGCGTTTAGTGATTTTGATTTTTTATAGGAACAGCCCGCCAAGCCCTGGAACTCAATCTTGTACCTTGTCTTGTGTGTACTGTGTCTTGTACTTACAATATACGCTTCAATATTGTCAGAACAAAAATATGTATTCACATTTATGTAAAATCGTAATAAAATTAAAAAAACAGATACCTAATTAACGTCTAACGCAGTCAATAAATAAAATCCCTACTCTCGTATATTTACATTTAAATGTAAATTTATTTAAATAAATGGATCGAGATCTCCCACAAATACAGTACATTCGAACTAAGTTCTCACTGAATATTTCATTGCGATCTTGATATTATGTAAGCAGATGAGTACGGCATTATCACCCAATAAATTATATGGCCGAAGAACTCCTTTAGTAGCCCGCCACGCTTAAATTTGTATGGGAATGTAAGATGCATTCAATATTCACTGTGTGTTCTTGTGAAAGTTTAATAATCGATAGCGATATATCGATATGTGTAACACACACATTGAGTTTTCTATCACACGTAGGTATTAAATAGTATCGAGTTATTTTAATTTAAAATCGATTTTGTTCTCACAAACTTAATTAATCTTTTTTTTTATGGAAAAGACACGGCAAACGATCGTTCGGGTCACCTAATCTATAATTCATTTTACTATTATATATGTATTGATACTGATACTGTAGAATCATAATACTAATTATGACTTATAATACATTTTTCTTAAAAGAATTTTTTAACTTTTACCATCTACAACATCCTTACGTACCACTGCGATAGTATCAACAAGAAGACGAACAAACAGTGTATATTTTGTTTTTCATTCCAGCACTATCGGAGATCTGGGCCAGTTCGATCTGGAGGCACTAAATCAACGCTACACGAACCTGTCTTAGGATTTGGTTCGTTAATCCTTTGCGGGGTTGATGACTCCAGGGTGTGTGTCACACGGGTTTTTAATTAAAACTGATGATTCTGTATCAACTTTGTTTTAGGGCCAATCAATTGAGGTCAGTCGTGGCGCAGGGAAACAAGTGTGTTACTGTAAACGCGACTGGTTGTGAATTCGATCCCCAGTTGAGAAAATGAAACATTTATTTACATTTATATTTTCACTTCTTCGCTCTGGTGTTGAGGCAAAGCGTGGTGTTGAGTTTCACTATTCAACATGCAGTGCCTCCGGAATTCAGCAGAAAATGGGGAATGGAGTGTCTTAACATTAGGTTCCCTCTGCTTACCTGTACCCGTGCTTACTGCTGTATGCGGGATACAGCGGGATTTGATTTTTTGACAAGTGTGATTGTGTAAAAGTGCGATTGTGTATTTTGTTATATTTTACGACATAACATCACAAATCAATGATATCTTTGGCTTTAATCTAATATAAAATGCATGTATTATGTCTGTAGTATAAACCTTCCTGTTTAACTTTTCTGTCTGTCTGTAAGAATGAAAATCGTAATAAAATTAGTTTTGTAATTTGCAAGATTTACGTGCGCATCTAAGATAAGCAGTATAAATAATAATGATAAATTATATAATTGTCATTTTCAAAGTAATGAATGACCTATTTAGAGTTCCTAAAAATTAAGTATAGTAGTATTCTTAACGTTCTACAGGAATATACATGGAATTACTAAAATAGACACGAACATAGATGCAATTTAATTAAAAAGCTTTGTATATTTTTTTTACTAAACTCGTTTATTTTGGTATTTTAAATTAATAATATGACCTTTGTTATTGCAAAAACGTAAACAAAGAGGTTGAATTAATGAAGCTATCATTTTAAAATGCAAGGCTGATTGAGTCCGTTGATAAGTAAGTATATAATTCATAAAAAAAATAAACTATACTTTGATTGTTTAAATAAGATATGAAACTACGAAAGGCAATTATCTGTTGTATAGCAGTTTCTTGTTTAAAAATGGCTGAAGATTTTTTTATCAGCTTCACGCTGTATCTCGTATGTAACAGGGTAGGTCAGACCAGACGGAGAGAGTCCATTGTTAAGACACTCCGCTCCCCACTTTCTACCGAGTTTTGAAGGCATTGCGTGTTGAGTGGCAGATTGTACAATTTCTTTTACAACGTTAAAAGAGACGTGGCGCAAGGGCACAAAGTGTGACTGTAAAGCCGACTGGTTGTGGGTTCGATCTCCACTCGAGGAAATTATATTTACATTTCTTCGCTCTGGTGTCGAGGCAAAGCGCGACGTTGTGTCCTGCCACTCAACACGCAATGCCTCCAGAGTTCGGCCGAATGTGGGAAACGGAGTGTCTTAACACTAGGTTCCCTCTGCCTACCCTGCTGTGAAACTGATTTTGATTTAATTTTCAGTTATAAATTTCTTTGAATTAAAAAAAATAAAAAAATGAAATACAGTATAATGTTTTATTTTTCTTGGGCGCTGCTGCAGACTCTATATACACCTATATAAATGTTAATTAATAGACATAAAAAAAAGTTACAATTTAGTGGAAAGAATGGTGTGGAGATGCGATCTCTTTGTAGGATATGCGGAGCCAGCTTAGCGGATCGAAACCGCAATGAAGAGATACACAGAACGGCAGGTACTAGCGAGGATATCACGGTGAGAATGAAGAAGAACGTGCTTAGCTGTGGCCAAACGTGGCCACAGCTAAGCACGTTCGTTCGAATCATTCGTTCGACGTGGCCAAACGGCCACGTCGAACGAATGATCAGTGAAAGAATGGAAAAGAAGATTTATGAAGGAAAAGTGAGCGGTAAGAGAGGTAGGGGGAGACTTTGGTTGGCTTCGAAAGCACAGTATTAAAGATACTGGAGGAAGGTCACGTAAAAAGCATGAGGACCGGATGAGGAAGGACATGTATGATGAGGTTGATGACAGTGGACAAGGCGAAAGAGGAGAAATGGGTATGTAGAGACCGTAGCGTTTGGCGCTTCTTTCTTTCTGACTACCCCACTTGGGATACAGCGTGAAGTTAAGTTAAGTTTACTTTTTAGATTGAACACAAAATATCTAGCAAATGTCCAATTTTTATATTTAAATAATCGGTAAAAATGATACAAATCTGTTAATTACTTATGTAATTAACATCTCTATAGATATCTATCTATGTTTATGTATTTTTTCCAATAAATAAATCAACATTACTTAATCATCACAAGTAGAAACAACGGTACGTTGTCAAACAAACAACATTGCATTAATAACGCGGATTATATCAAAAGGAATTATAAATATTTTCTTGGAAAAAGCAAATCAGCTATTAAAGGGCCGAATCGTAATTTTTTTATCGGATAAAACAATCTGTGATATACAAATATTAAATTACTATATTGGTTACAATTAGAGTTTATTGTTATTGTAGGAGGCACTCTTTTTTCGGTACCGCAAGGTTTCTATTGTTAATGATAAATAGTGATAAGGATTAGATTGTGTTATCACTTGATGGTTCAGATTAACTACCTTATACAGAATGGTGTAATTCAACTGTATGGGGAAATATGTATGATACTGAATGTTCAGGGGAGTAACCAGCCTTTAAATAAAAAAAAAATAACATTAATATAAAATTAAATTAACTACAATTATAAATTTGTAATATTTTTTATGTTTTATTTAAATTTAAATTTTATTTATAAATACTACAAAAATGCCGCATAGGTTTTAATCATGAATTTCATGTAAAATGCGGCAAAAGTGATGTATAAATGTTCGTATCTTTCAATTGCATTTACTTAAAAGCAGAATTTTTTCAGTACTCCAAGATATAAATTTTGATATAAATTTTAGCTTGATACCTGTAAACGATCTCGTGATAAATGGCCTTGACAGATGAACAGGTGGACGACGAAGTTACCCTATAAGGGATCCACTTTTATTGAGATACGAAACTCTAAAAAGAGTATTTATATAGAGTTTAATATTTAATACATTATACTCTTAATTGCATGAAAAGCCGCTACCTTTGAGGCTAAATATTATCACTAAGAAGAAGTAGCCAACAATTTTCCATTCAATAAATAATACGAGACTCAACAAATGGTTAATAAACTTCAAAATTTAATAAAAAAACTACTAAAACAAATCGTGTACGAGCAATATACATATATTATGAGAGAAATTAATAAAAAAAAAACATTACAGATACTACTGTATAAATCCAGTATAATATTATATGTAGATGTTAGATGTTAATTAGTAAAGCGGCTGTCATGTCATTTTTTATCTCGACACACAAATCTAGAAGTCAATCAAGTGATTTTTCATTAATTTTATAAGATTATGATCAAATACAGTCATTAGTGTCGCAGAACATAGACATTTATAATGCAATCGATAACCGCGAAACCGAAAACGGCATTGATTGAAAATGTAATAAAGCTGCTCGGTATTATTATAAGTACTTAGGACTTATATTACTTACCATCAGTAGCTATCCCTAGCTTTAGGGATAACAAATTGTGCATGTATTTTAAAATTAGGGTTCCGTATCGTATTTGATATATCTTTATGCTTTAGCCCGCACACAGCAGGGTAGGCAGAGGGAACCCAGTGTTAAGACACTCCGTTTCCTACTTTCTACAGAATTAGTAGTACTTTCTGCAGAATTACTGCAGTAGTGCGTGTTGAGTGGCGGAATTCCATGCTGCTCTTTACCTCAACACCAGAACGAAAAAATAGAAATATAAATTAAAATAAATATTCAAAGCAAAGCAAAGCGCGGCGTTGAGTTCTGCCACTCAACACGCAATGCCAGAATTCGGCAGAAAGTGGGGAACGGAGTGTCTAAAACACCCTGCGCCTACCCTGCTGTACTGCTGCGGGATACAGCGTGAAGCTGATTTTTTTTTATTTTTTATATTTTTTCGAGCGGGAATTGAACCCACAATCTGTCGCATTTACACGCTTGTACCCTAAACCACGACTAACCTCATAGTCATAATTAATGCAGATGTCTTAGGTAAAACCTGTGTTACTACAACTACCCTTTTTTTTTATAACAATCTTCATTAAACTAAAATACCTATAGATATTCATAAAAAAATCGAATCACAAATTAATATTAAATATAATTTTAGTGGTTTGACGTCGATCGCGGAGCGTGGCGTGACGCCGGTGTACCTGCGCTGCCGCGAGGGCGGCGTGTCGTGGGTGTACCCGCGGGGCGCTCTCCGCCTGCTCTTCAAGCCGCCGCTGCCCGCTGACGAGCGCGAGTTCAGGGTCTGCGTGCGAGTCATACGACGACCAGATCCACCCGACCTCTTTCATACGTTGCAGCTAAACGAGACAGGTAAATAAATTAGAAACAAAACTTTTGTTAAATGTCATAAATGTGAATTTTTGGTAACAAAAAGTTTTTTTTTTATTTTATTAAATATTTAATATTTTCATTTCTTCACTCTAGTATCGAGGTAAAGCGCGGAGTTAAATTGTGCTCAACTCAACACGTAACACTTCCATGATTTAACGGAAAGTGGACAGAACAGTGTAACACTAGGCTCCATCTGCCTACCCTGATACGTGCGGGATAAAGGGTGAATCTGAAAAAAAAATAAAAATTCATTAGGAGTAAAAAGAAAATAAACAAAATCACCAGTCACTTTATTAACGAGGGAAAGCCGCTATAAACCAATATAAGCAAAATTACTACAAAAAGTGCTGTAGGCTATAATGACATGCAACTTGCGACTCCTATATCATAAGTTAGTTTTTAAAAATATTAATAATGTATATAAAAAAACTAGCTACAACCGCGGCTTCGTCCGCTTAAAATTTATAATATAGATCTTCACATAAATTGTAGCCTATATATTATTCTAAGGTATAAGCTTGTTACTGTAAAGTTTTATCTAAATTCGCTCAGTAGGTCTTGTACTACTGAACGAATGGTAGTTGGAAAACAACGTCAATCTTTCACATCTATAATATTAATAGTATATAATTTTTCCTATATTAGAAAAATTAAATTAAATTATTAAATAAAAAAGTATAAGAAATACTTCAAATTATTTCTTATTTCTTTTACAGAAGCTGCCGAACGCTTTCCAGCACGTGTATTTATAGAAGGTCCTCGTAGGCTAGTGCCTTTGTACGCACCAGATGACGGTGACGTCCGCGAACTACGGTGTTTCCGCAGTCGGCATGGACAAGCAGCGCTGTATGTGGAGGCTGAACCAGAGGAAGGACCCAAGAGAAGACTGGCAAGCTTCAAATACGAAGCCAAGCCGTTAGTCCGGCGACACTACGACCCAGCCACCGCTGACTGTCGACCCTGTTCCGAATCCGAATTGGAATTGGCATTCTGTACTAGCGACCTTGGTAAGTTTTATATTACCTTTATGCTGTTTGCCGCACATAGTAGGTAGGGTAGGCAGAGGGAACCTAATGTTAAGGCACTCCGTACCCTACTTTCCGCTGAATTCTGTAGGCATTGCGTGTTAAGTGACGGGACTCAACGCCAAGTTTTGAATCGCCACTAGAGCGAGGAAGTAAAAATATTAAATATTTCATTTTTTCGAATGGCAATCGAACCCACAACCTGCATCGTTTATCCGCTGCGCCACGACTTAACTTTAACAAAAAATGTATGAAACATAATACCATACGTGTCCAATATGTGCAAAATAAAGTTCTTGTGTACTATGATTTGTTTTCTTATATAGTTAGCTGCTACATTACACTAGCTATTATTACTGCGGTAATAAGATAGCGGAGTCGGCGGTGTTGCTCCTGCTGTATGTCAATATTACCCCTCTACGTCGGCCGCACTGCAATTTGTCGCCATAATCGTCATTTCTTGTATCTCGAATTAACTTTTATGAAATTAAAATTAAAGCCCGTCGCGGCGCAGGCGTAATGTGAGTGCGTCAATGTGGTTGTGGGTTCCATTCTCATTCGAGGGCAATGAAGATGTTTCTGGTGTGGACGCAAACTGTGGCGTTGTCTGATCTCGATACTCAACAAGCAATGCCTCCAGAATTCTTTGGAGAATGGGGAACGGAGTGTCTTAACACTAGATTCCCATTGCCAATTCTGCTTTGTACGGAACACACCGCTAAAAAAAATAAACGTACTGTTGTTTAATACAATAATTATATTCCTTATGTTGTGGAATTTGAACATTGTATAAGAAAAAAGTTACCGAATCCAAATTTGCCTTGCTTAATGGTAGCGCGAGCTTCTCAGAACAGACGAAGATTAAAATGCTGCTCCAAGTCCGTACCGGGCCTCGTACGGAAGCTGTTACATATGCAGTACTATAGTATACTTGAATTCAATTTACTTATGTAAAAAGCGAAGAACAGGACAAACAAGTCTAGGCACGCGACGCCAATACTCGACGGGGTGTAAAATGTCGTTATTTCTCCTTTCCTATACTATATACAGGTTTGATGGATTGTTATGGTTAAGTTATGTCATAACCTGGTAGTGGGGGGTCATTGTTAGTTGCCTTGTGGGACGACGTCCAACGAGATTTTATGTGTCATCCTATATGGTTCTAATTGTTGTTTTTTGATGATTTGACGGTAATTAAACAAGAATTTCTGATGCTGCGACAAGTTATCGTTAAAAATAAGAAAAGGTTTTGTTTGCTTCACGCTGTGTCCCGTACATTAGGATAGGCAGAGGGAACCGAGGGAACCTGGGAATTATTAAGATCCGTTCCTTAGGAGACAAATTCTGGAGATATCGCGTGTTGAGTGGCAGATCGGAACACCCCACTTTGCCTCGTTACCAGAGCGAAGAAATGAAAAATATTAAATATTTCATTTTCATAAATGGAAATCGAACGCACAACCTGTCGCCCCTAAAAATGTTGAAACATTTTATAAAACTTATCGCAACATTTCTAACTTTATTACTCACTGTACTCAACTTTCAAAAGCTTAGTTTTATATTAAGAAAGAATCATAGAGACTCGTTAGTTAATAGTCCTCCAGTATAATTATCTTCGGAGTGGGGTTGACGACCGTTTACTTTTACATGTTCTAAACAATAAAGGTAAAAAGCAACCTATCTTTGTACGGATAAGCAAAAAATTTAGAAAATATTGCTTAAGATAACGAAACATAGGCCAAGAGCTGCTGGGTTTTTGCGAAAACGTGACGTCAGCGTCTATTGTGAAATACTTTTTGACACACCTCTTTTTTTTCACTCGGTTATCGATCAATCTAACCGTAGTAAAAAAAAATATGTGTAATTTTCTCATGTTGTATTAAAATTCATATTTACATAATGATTTTATCATCAATATACCTAAAAGAGAATGCAGTCGACTATATCGGTTTTTTTTTGTTAATTTATGTGAGAGAATCTATTGTTTATAGCGAGTGTTAGGTAACTTGGATTATACAAGGCGAATCTTACATAAAGTGTTATATAATAAAAATAAATAAATAATAGATAACTCACGATCGTCGACATCAGATATACTGATTCCAAAGTAGAGAATACTTCAACCAGATTTCAGATCAATATATAAGGAAAAATCAGCTTCACGCTGTATCCCGCACCCTGCAATGTAGTCAACCTAGTGTTAAGAAACTCCGTTTCCCACTTTCCGCCGAATTCTAGAGGTATTACGTGTTGAGTGACGGAACTCAACGCCGCGCTTTACCTCGACACCAGAGCGAAGAGATGAAAATATACATTTTAATAAATATTTCATCTCCTGGATTGGCGATCGAACCCACAACCAGTCGATTTTACAGTCACTTTGTGCTCCTGCACCACGACTGGCCTATATATGAATTTTATTAGTGCGACAGTATGGAAGTGAATACGCGATGATTGAATATCATGCAACGCCAACCTCAATGATGGTTGAGGGTGTAACCACACTTGGAAGTTTTTTTACCAGGCTGTACTCCTCACACAGCATGGTAGGCAGAAGGAACCTGCGCTTTGCCGTTACTAAAGCAAAGAAATGAACATATTCAAATATATTTTATTCTCCTGAGTGGAAATCGAACCTTAAGAAGAATAATATATATGTTTAAATAATTTACCTTACAAAGCGCAATGTCTTGAAATTGTTCGGAAGGTAGATGGAGGTAGAGGGGTGTCTTGACACTGTATTGTCTACTATATGCGGGAAGAAGTATGAAGCTATAATCATATGTTAATATTTGCATATAAAATAATCACAAGTAATATGTAGCTACTCATCATAAATATTAACTACCTTAAACTTAACTTAACTTTTGTGACGATAAAAACGACATAAAATAACCCCTATTCCTTTTTTTAATAACTTGGATAATTTTTTTATTTACTTTTTTTTTATTTCCAGTGTCCCGCGCAGTCATAGTGGGCAGCGAGCAGCGTGACGAGTTAGACACTACGCAACTGACGTGGCGCCTCACGAAGCTGTTGAGGGCGACGGCGGCGGGGGACTCGAGTGAACCAGATGATGATTATTATAGGTAAAATTATTATAAAATGTATTAACATTATTTATGTATATTAATATTTGAGGCTAGTTGTGGCGCATGAGCACAAGTGAAACGGTAAAAGTGAGTTTGATTCTCATTCGAGGAAATGAAATATTTGATATTTTCATTTCTTCGCTTTAGAAACGAGGTGAAACTTGACATGCAATGCCTACAGAATTCAGCGGAAAATGGGTAACGAGAGTCTTAACAATAGTTTCCTTGGTTTCCTCTCTCTACCCTGCCATGTGCAGGATACAGAATAAAATTATATAAAAAAAAAACTAAAAAACAATATCTTTTTTGCCACTTATTAAGACTGCCTTTGCCTACTCAAACATGAATCTAAGTCAATCAAATCTGTAGAGGCTAGTCGTGGCGCAGGGGCACAAAGTGTGACTCGACTGGTAATATACCACCACTACCACCACACATATACCACTGGTTATATACCAGTCGAGTCAACCCATCGACTGGTTGTGGGTTCGATCCCCACTCGAGGAGATGAAATACGCTCTGGTTCCGCCACTTAACACGTAATGCCTCTAGAACTGGGCGACTAAGTTCGTTCTGATTATAATGCTGTGTGCGGGATACAGCGTGAAGCTGATTTAATTTAATTTTATATCTGTAACAAAACATTAAAAACCAATTTCCATCCGCAGATATGACACAGACAACACAATCGACGAGCACGCGCGCACAAAACGCCAGCACGCGGCGCGCGCTCCGCTGCACGCGCACGTGCAGGTGCCGCGCGCGTGCGGCGCGGCGGCGGGCGCGGGCGAGTTCCTGCTGCTGGCGCGGCGCCGCCTCGGCCGCCTGGCGCTCGTGTGCGCG